>OZ007499.1:113525415-113760511 GCA_963931805.1 Microdon myrmicae | reverse complement strand
GCTTTCAGCATACCTGAGAAAATAATGCATTATGCTGTTTGATTTTAGGAAATTGAATCGAACAAAGGCATTAAAATGAATAAATAAATGTGAATTCAATAAATGAAAATTTGAACGTTTAGTTCGATTTGGTTACAATGTTATGTTTGAATGGATTTTCTTATAGGTGGGAGGCAAATGTAATATGGGAGAAAAATGTAATGTGGGAGGAAATGTAATGTGAAGGAAAATAGTAGGGCTTCTTGGAGCACTACATCCTCCCCTCCTTCAAGAAAAAATTAATCTGTAAGAGATTAATTTTCCAGGAGTGACGCGATAAAAGTGAAGGCGATGGCATTCTGACTTCATTACAAAATGTTGTTTTTTATACTTTCTTTCTTACACAAGTACATGTAATGATTGTTTTTGGATATATTGAATTAGATTTCGGATTTGATAACATTCTGTTTTCTTTCTTTTCTCTATGTAGTTATACATGTAAAGTTTAGGCTTGTTCATTAAATATTTGCTTGAGTATTATGTATTAGTGATTCTATTTACAATATTTCATGTCGTTGTTTTTTTTTTTTTTTGTTAATATAAAGTATTCTAGAAACAATATCTGTACTATATTTACATTTAAGACGTTAAGACGTTTTTTTTTTTTTTATATTTCAATGTATATATGTAGTTTTAGAGTAGTTTTACGAGCTATGGAGAAGTGTCGTTTTCAATTTTGTAGCGTTTTTTCTTAGTATTAATGTACAATATTTAAACATTTTGTTATATATTATTTATATTTTAATGCTAAGACATATGTAGGTAAAGTATTTTTTCATTTAGTGTTAGATTCATTAGCAAATTTTGTTATGATTTAGGTTAGTTAAGAGTTAATACACAATTTTATAAGTGTTTGATTATTATATCAGTGTATAATATTGTATGTTTTGTACATTTTTGTTTTATTTTCTTATGTATTATGATTATTCGTTTCATATTTTGTTTATTCTTAATATATTAAAAACATTTTTTTTTATATAAATTATTTAGAAATTGTATAATAAGTAATATTTCTTTTAATTTGTGTTTTTTTTTTCATGCAATTGACAAATTTTCTGTTTAGTTTATATTTTTTTCTGTGTTTAAGGATACGTATATTTTTTCATTTTCTGTTTTTGTGTTTCATTTGTTCATAAAATTATTCTTAACATGTGTATTTAAATATATTTTCTTTTTCTTTTCATCATATATCATATATATTTACATATACTTCTGTTTTTTTCAAAAGTTTCTACTGAAATAAAGATTGGTTGTGTTGGGAAAATTTTCTTTTATATCTCGAATTCAAAGGGTTTAATCTATGAATAGTTTTAAATTGTTATTATGAACTACACGAGTACCTTTTCCTATCTTTAGAATTGAGTTTTCCCTGGATAAAATCTTTATTACTTCGTATGGACCTTTCCACAAGGAGGTTAATTTATTGGGTCTTGTGTGGTTTTTTAGCAATACTTTATCACCGACATTAAATTTTTTGTGACCCGCTGTCTGGTCATAGTACGCTTTAGATTTTTGTTTTTTTTTCAAAAGTATTTCTCTTGCAGTGCAATAGCCATGTTGCAATCGCACCTTTAGTTCGTTCGCATAGTTGTCGTAATTGTAAATGCTACTGGGGTTTTGTCTAAGGGAAGTTGGTATTTCAGCAGGAAAACCGTACAATAGTTCGTGTGGCGTGTAGCCTGTACTGCTATGAGGTGTGGTGTTGTATACGAACATTGCGTATGGTGTCCAAGTGTCCCAAGTAAGAGGATCTTGGTTGACGTAGTGTCGGAGGTATTCCGCCAAAGTCCTATGACTTCGTTCTAATGCTCCGTTTGTTTGTGGATGATAGGGTGCTGTATTGAGTTTTCTCATTTTAAGTAAGGAACAAATGTCCTTAAAAAGCGTGCTGAGAAAATTTGCTCCTCGGTCAGTCAGTAAGGAAGAGGGTATGCCGTGCTGGCAGACGATGTTTTCCACGAAAACCTTTGCTACTTCCTTAGTTTCGGCGCTGGCTAGAGCGTATGCTCCTGAAAACTTGGTCAGATCGTCCTGAAATGTTAGCAGGTATTTATTTCCGTTGTAACTAACTGGTAATGGTCCTACTATATCTAACGCAACTCTTTCAAATGGCTTGGTGCTTGTTGTGGTTATTCTCATGGGGATTCTGAGGTTTCTTCCACTTTTGTTTACTTGGCAAGAAGCACATTTTCGAATATAAGCCGTGACGTCGGCAGTCATTGTGGGCCAATAGTACTTTGATCTCATTCGGTTTCTAGTTCGGGTGGCTCCTTGGTGTCCACCGAAAGGCGAGTTGTGATACTCTGCGAGAAGCTTCTGTATCTCGTCTGGGTCTGTTACGAGTCTTCTTTTATCAGAAAATGATTGTATTTTTATTTTCAGTTCAACGAATATTTCTTCTACAAGTTTTTTAAAGACTATTTGGGATTCATTGTCTATTGTAGGAATTGAGATTCCAATGGAGTCGAGTTTCTGGACTAGGCACACTTCCTTCAGGTCGCCTAGGAAATTCTTAGCGATTTCCTGGTCCTTTGCGTTTCTAAAAGGCAATGGTAGTGTGATGGTCCGTAACTTGTCTTGTTCATGAAGCATAATTTCTCCTACTTCTGGCTTGGTGAAGTTTGGGATTCTTCTAGCCAGGGTTTTTTCTTCCATTGAATCTATCAAAGGGAGGATTATTACACGCAACCCAAGTTTTTTCCCTGCATGAATAGATCCAGTTCGTTCCTCCCATGTAAGGTTGGTGAGGGTTTCATGTGGTTGTATGTCTGTGACTTTTCTAGCTTTTTCTTTGCTTCTAGTAGTAACGAGGATGTTACTTTTGGTGGCGACATCTGGGGTAGTTGATGTTATGCGACTGAGAGCATCGGCATTCGCATTTTGCTTGCCTTTTCTATGGACGATTGTGTAATCGTATTCTTCGAGTAGAATTCTCCATCGCATAAGTCTGGATGTGGGATCCTTTCGTCCAATAAGCCACTGTAAGGAGCTGTGGTCAGTGACTATAGTAAATTTTCGTCCGTAGACGTATGGTCGGAACTGAGCTAATGCAAAAACGATTGCCAGTAATTCCTTTTCAGATGTTGTATACCGAGTTTCGGCGTCGTTTAGAGTTCGACTAGCGAAAGCAATAGGTTTATCTTGGCCTATTGTGCCTTGAGATAGCACTGCTCCTAACGCAACATTGCTAGCGTCAGTGGTTATTATAAATTCTCGGTTATAGTCTGGATAAGCCAGTATTGGTGGGGTAATAACCTTTTTTTTCAGGGTGGTGAATGCCTCGTCACAGAAGGCATCCCAATGGAATGGAACATTCTTCCGCAGTAATTTGCTTAGAGGTTTTGCCAGTTCGGCAAAGTTTGGAATAAACTTTCTATAATATCCAACGAAACCAAGAAATGATTTAATATCTTTTTGTTTCCTAGGTGTCGGAAAAGTTTTTACTGCTTTAGTTTTCTCAGGGTCTGGTTTTATACCTTCCTTTGAAATAACATGCCCTAAATAGGTGAGTTCTCTTCTTATAAAATGACATTTTTCAGGTTGGATTTTCAGATTATGTCTTTGTAAGCGCTCGAAAATTCGACTGAGTCGAGAATTGTGATCGTTCAGATCGTAACCGTAAATTACTATGTCATCTATATAGACAAAACATTCGATTCCTTGGAGACCCATGAGTACATTGTTCATAAGCCTCTGGAATGTGGCGGGTGCGTTTTTAAGTCCGAAGGGCATTCGATTATATTCGTAATGTCCGTAAGGGGTGCTAAACGCTGTTTTTGCCTTATCTTTGTTGTCCATGCATATTTGATGAAAACCATTTGCTAGGTCTAAAGTACTGAAATATTTAGCTTTGCCCAATTGGTCTAAGATATCAGTAATATTAGGTAATGGATATGCATCTCCGACTGTTATTTTATTGAGAGCTCTAAAATCGACAACTACTCTCCATCGTTTAGTTCCATCAGGTCCTGCCTTTTTGGGTACTAATAGAAGTGGGGAATTCCAAGGGCTGAAACTTGGTTGTACCACGCCATCCTGAAGCATTTCATTGACTTGTTTGTGGATTTCTTGCTTCGAGCTATCTGGAAGGCGATATGGTCTTATGTAAAGTGGGGGGTTTCCTTCCTCGGTGATAATTTGATGCTCTATGGCGTCAGTGTGTGTGAGATGGTCGCCCTCTAAGTAAAAGAGATTGTTAAATCTGCGGCAGATATCTAAGATTGATCTCCTTTCCTCCTGGTTACAATGGCGTAACTCAAGGAGTGATTCCAACCGTTCAAGTCTATTCTTTAGAAGATCGTTTGTTTCATCCGCCTGACATACATCGTAGTCGTCCAAATTTTCCCATTCGAATTCTATGTTGTTGGTACTTACTTCCTGATCAGTGTCCAAAGTGTTCATCAGAAGCACTCTGACTTTGTTGTCCCTTGGTGTCGTTAATGTATTTCCAAGGTATATTCCTGACTTGATTTCGGATTTTTTAATTATTACTTGTTCACAAGGCTCTCCTTTAAGGGGTATTTCCACTATTTGTTGGGATCGCGGTTGTAACTTAATGAAGTCAACTGTGACGTTTTGCTTGTTATTGGAAGTTGTTATAGAGGATTTTGGCGTTTCAGCTTTAATTTTTTCTGAAGTTTGTCCTCTCTCGAATTCCTTAAGTGCTTTACTATGAATTTTATTTGAAGAGTATGATGTCAAGGTATTTTGTTCCGCTGCGTTTGCCAAATCATCAGATCCGGCCCGTAGACAAACGGATTCAGATGTTTGCTTCTGAACAGGGTTTTCTAATTTTTCAATAATACCGAGATTTTCCGTAGAACACATCTCGTGAGATGTGGCATTATCACTTTTTTGCTTGACCTCTGTTTCGTTTAGTAAAGATTGTTCGAGTTTATTCGTGGTTCCCTTCTTAATAGTGAATTGCAAATATCCTTTTTCATAATCAATGTGACACTGGAATTTAGTGAGGAAATCGTTTCCCAATATACCATCGTACTGAAAATTTTCATTGTCATTTATTATGAAAAAATTTTGTTCAAGATGTATGGTATGTTTTTTGGTTTCGAATTCTAATATTCCAATTACTTTGCCACGCGTGCTGATTGTGTTTCCAGCAATGGTGGATATTGTTATTGGATTTGGATCCTCTAGAGGTTGTACAACGTACGAATTATTTGATTTTATCAGGCTGATGTCTGCGCCTGTGTCGATAAGAAAGGTAGAGTATTTTTTATCCGATGGATTGTATTTGATTCGTATTACTGGCTCTTTGAATTCGGGACAGAAGAATACGATCATTTTAAAATCTACATCGGGATGGGGTGTACGTCGGCAATTGTCTGTACTCGAGAAGAAGTGCCGTGTCTTGCCGCCCGAGTGAGTTCGTTTCCCTGTTGAGGTATGTTAGACACCATATTAATGTTTTGATTCTGATTTTGACTGAAATTTCGGTTTCCTATATGGGTGGAATTTGTTGTTACTCTATTTTGTGATGGACCAGGTTGATTCCTAAAAGTATTTTGGTTCGCAAATGGGGATTGATTTTGGCTTCGCAAATGGGATAACCTGGTTCTACATTCTGCCTGAGAATGGTTAAATTTTCTGCAGTATGTACATCGGATGCGTTCAGACTCTGTTTTGATGTTCTGGGGAACAAAATTCGGAAATTTTGTGTTGCGATAACAAGTCGCAGAAGTATGTCCCCGTTTTTTTACATATCTGGCAAACAATTTGGTTATTCCTAGAGAAGTTAGTGGAAATTGGTATTGTGTTATCGCAGCCCAATCTTCGAGATTGTTCCACAGCGAAATGAATGGCTGTCTTAAAATTTGGAGCGTTATGCGATATGACTAAAATCCTGAGGTTAGGATTCCTCAACCCATCTTCAAATGCGTTCAATGCGAGTCTTTGGTTTTCTGCCAAAAGATACGTCCGCACTGTAGGCTCAACCGAACTTGCAAATGTAGCGCCGTCTAATTGATGCAGAAGGTGTTTGAGTCTATCCCCAAACTCCTTTACATTTTCCCTACATTCTTGTTTTGCCGCTACCAGGCTATTTTGTGCCGCTGGCCTAGAAGTTAGAGTTTTGAATTCTCCTTCTAATTCAGACACAAGATCCTCCCAGGTTGGAATGACCTTGTATTGAATACATTCGCGTGCTGGTCCCTGTAGTCTAGTTTTTATTACCTTCAAAAAGAATGACTTTTGGTTTTCGTCTCGTGTCTGCGAAAAAAGAATATCTCCACAGGAGATGAATCCATCTAATTCGTCCGAATTTCCGTTGAACGTCGGCACGAATCCTAATATGTCATTCAATCCGAGGCTAGGATTTATTCCGATGTTTAAATTCATTCCCGAGCTTTGTTCGCGCGTTTTAGTGGGCAGGCTCTCCGAGAGCTCAGCCGCAGTTGTTTGTGAACGAGTACCCGGTTTTGTGCTTCCACTTACGACATATTTGAAAAATAGACCATCCCAAATGATAGTGAAAAAGGGCAAAGTACAAAGAGATGAAATCTTCATTTTTCCCTGAAATTGTTTGAAACTATCTTCGATAAACGAAAAAATAAATTTCGGTGGATCTTTGAAAAGATTAGTAATGAAAAACAAAGGTAACTCTCAAACAAAACCAAACGAATTTTCCCTCCTGTCCCTGTCGGCCACGAGTTTTTGATTTATATAAGGTTTAACACTCTTGAAGGGAAAAGGAAACGACTCAAAACCTACAGAACAAAAGCTGATCGAAAAATTGAAACTCAAAATAAACTTAATAATTCGACAGTATGAAAGAAAAATAATCTTCTCAAATAAACTTGAATTATATCGGGCAAAATGTGCACTTTATATTCTAAGCCTGTGAATTCGATCTTTCCCATTAAGATTTTCAAAAGTTTAATATCTGTGTAAATATATGTATATATGATGAAATGTGTGGATTAACTATATCTTAAAGTTTAACATTTCAAATTTTTGATTTTGGGGTTTTTTTTATTTGATATTTTGCAATTAATATTCACAATTTTCGGTTTTTGCATCTCCCTTTGGTTTGATGCTTTCACAATAAAAGTAATTTGAATCATTTTTCTGGTTTTAGATATTTTATGAAAAAGTTTTCAAATGTCTATGTTTTCTTTAGACTCATAAATTTACTTTAATTTGGGGTTTGTTGTTGTCCCCTTGTATCAAATTTTAATTTAAATTTAAATTTATGTTGGGGGTTTTCCTTTGTACCCTTTGGATTAAAATAATAACATAAAATTTGGATTACCTTGATTTCCTTTTTTGTGTGTGTGCTGCTTCTGTGGTCGTCGTCGCGGTGATGTATTGATCGGCTGCTCGTTTTCCTTTGATGCTGGTCGCCGGACTGGATAAGGTCGTCATTCTATATTTCAGTGATTCGTCTTCAGTTCACTTGGTGATTAAAGTTCACTTGGCGATTTAAAAGTTCACTTGGTGATTACCAGCACCGAAGTGTCGTTATATATACTGTTTTTTTTTTTTTAAGAAAAAAAGTTTTCGATTTCACTAGGATCTTTGAGTATCCCATCTGAGTCAGTTTTTTTTTTAACGGTTTTGTTGTACTAGTAGGGGATTTTTTTTTTTTTTAATTAACTCACTGTCACTTTTTTGTGTTGGTAGGGGATATTTGAGAATCTATCCCTCCAGTGCTCTCGTTATTCAAGTTCACAAACCACACAGGTAGGGAATTTTAAATTAATCCACTGTCACTTGTGCACTTTTCACTTCTTCGAAAATTGTTGTTTCGTTGGTAGGGGATTTTCCGCATCGCTGCCACCAATTTTATGTACTATTTTGGGTGCACCACCGTGCTTCCGGTTCCCCGGGAAGAGTGGGCTACCGTAGTTGTCCTTCATGGATGTGTCGATCTCTTCTTTCACTTTCCGCGTACTAAACACGCTAAACACTCGCAAAAACAATACACTTTATACACCGCAATACACTTTCTAAAACTGATTTTATTTTTAGTTTAGAATAGATTTTTGTTTACATTAAACCTTAAACTTATTTTATTTTTCGTTGAGGAGGTCTTCTCCTGATGCGCACTACACCCAGACTTCCCTCAAGCGACTCAAGTCAAGTCAACTTCTCACTTCAAAATTCTAATTTTCAAATATCTTTATGTTCTTTCGAAGGTCAAGATGCATCGCCACTTATCGTTTGATCCTTTATTGGGGTTTTTATTTGTATTAGCCACCTGGCTAATGCAAACAAGAATTTTCGTGCATTTCAAATAGGTAGCACAAGATCCGTGGAAATCGGTTGTTAGTTTAGGATCTGGGAATCCGTGTCTATTAGCTAGTCATAAAACATCTGGTATCCGTTTGGATGTTTATTATTGCAAGAATTGTGTGTCGGCGTATCGAAAAGATATGCCATTGTTTGGACACATGCACTTTTAGGTTTTGGATCTTGTAGGTTTTTTAGGTGCTAATTGCTTTCAGCATACCTGAGAAAATAATGCATTATGCTGTTTGATTTTAGGAAATTGAATCGAACAAAGGCATTAAAATGAATAAATAAATGTGAATTCAATAAATGAAAATTTGAACGTTTAGTTCGATTTGGTTACAATGTTATGTTTGAATGGATTTTCTTATAGGTGGGAGGAAAATGTAATGTGGGAGGCAAATGTAATATGGGAGAAAAATGTAATGTGGGAGGAAATGTAATGTGAAGGAAAATAGTAGGGCTTCTTGGAGCACTACACAACGATGAGAGCCCAGACCCAATCTATATAAATAGAAAGAAAGAAGAAGATAAAACTTGAAAAGAAAACACTAAAACAGCGGAAAATATTTGAATAAATTATCTTTAAATTTTCTTCCCAACGTTGATCTCGTCCTCTTTCCTGTAATTGGAAAATAAACCGAGAAAAGGAGAAACAATATTTTTATTTATGTTTTATTTTTTTGTTATAACGGATTTTATCTCTCCTACCCGCTAGTTCCGCTAGTCGGCGTAGGGACGTTAGAGCCTCGGGGCTCTTCCACCACTGGATTTACATCCCCGACGGCTTCGATATAAATTCCAGCTGGTGGTAACCGGCTGCGCCAATTTGTTATTATTTTGCCTCAATTCCCCGAATTTTAAAAATTTTAACCAGGATGCCCTGTTCTCTATTTTTACCTTTTCAATTGATTATATATGCGATCCTCTTCTTTCCGAGGTGTGATTACTTGGAGATTGACGTTGAATTCTCGAATTTCTTTTGGTTGGTTGTATATTTTTATTTTATTTGACGCCAACGTCGTTTTTTATTAATTTCTCCGCCAAGTAGAATTTGCATAAAGTAGTTTATGCAAATTAGCTACTTTGCGCGTTATTCTCCTTTTACAGGTAAAGAGGGGAATCGAAGGGGGATTAGTGGATTCTGGGGGGGACCTGGACTCAATGTCGGTCCGTAACACTCGCATATGTAGATGACATCGCCGTGTTAGGGGATAATCTAGAAACTGTAAGTAAAAACTGTGAAATCATCATGCAAGCGGCGGAGGATGTGGGCCTAGAAATAAACGAAGACAAAACAAAATACATGAATACGGCGAGAGCAGGTGGACCTAAGAGAACACATATAAATGTCAGGCACAAGATATTTGAAAAGGTTACAGAGCTAAAATATCTGAGAACAATACTGACGACCAGTACCGAAATGTCGAAGGAAATTAATAAAAGACTGTATTCCGGCGACGACAGTTGGCACGCAGTCAGTAAACTGCTAAAATCCAAACTGCTATCACTTAATATAAAGCTCCGTGTTCATAGAATCATAATCATACCGATTGTTCTATACGGATGCGATTGTTCTATACGGGCTCTCACAAAAAGGGAAGAAAACAAATTCCGCGTCTTTGAAAATAAAGTTTTAAGGAGTATATTTGGTGCTAAATATGATGAAGAGGCAGGACATTGGAGGAAACTCCATAACCACGAAGTGGAGGACATATTCCACAAACCTACAATAGTGAGAGTAATCAAGTCGCGAAGATTAAGATGGGCCTTTGGCTGTTTTTTTATGTGTGATGGTGTCAATGTGTTCCGCCGAACACTAGTTGGTGGTGATGAAATAACGTTCAAGCAGACGACACTCACAAAACAAGTCAAATAAAAGTCGCTGTGAGCTTGCCCTGGGTTTGGCTCTTTTATTTTCTGGGTATTGACTAACAACCCCAGTAATTAGTAAAACATAAAGGTACACTATATTTATTATCGAATCTTTATTTAATATTTTTACTATTTAATCGAGTATACCGCACAACTAAATGATTATTTCATATCGTTAATACTGTTTTAAAATAGATTTTCTTATATAATATGTTTATGGTTTAATCGAGTATACCGCACAACAAAATGAGTATTTCACATCGTTAATATGACTTTTAATATTTGGCACACCACGACTGTTGTTCTATGCTTCAATGCTTCTTCAAGACTAACTTCTGAATTCATTCCGACTCGCAATGTTTACCTCACACGCAACCCTTTTTCTTATTTCTATTTTGCACACTCAGCGCCAGGACCCAAAACAGGCCATTGCCCCGACCACCATATACGGTGCGCCTTTAGCTTTTTGCTAGGCGAACAAGAAAAAAGGAAAGGGTGAATACACATACACGCTAATCGCGTCTGCCGCTTACGTGCGTGTCCCCCAGCATACAGACACGGGATCATCGCCATCCACATGACCTGCAGGTTTGCACAGGGGTTGAATTGTTTACACGATCACTACTGCTTGAAGCATTATTGTTGATCGTGCAAACTTCGCTAGTGTATCTTCCATAGGAACGACGAATATTCATACGATCGCGATCACAGCCAGGATCGCCGCCGATCGCATATCGATCGTCGTGCAAATGGTGCAGGTGGCTATTCCCTGTGTTTGCTTCTCCTTTAGGCAAGCATGTTATTACTTGCCTGTAGTTGGTTTTTGCCACCGAATTGCCCGCCGTGTTCGCTGATGAAAAAGGGGCAGCTTGCCTGTGTGCGACGGTGCTGGATCGAAGATATTCTTGTCCGAATATCTCGATTGATCCGTTGGTTGAGGATGCGACCGTTTTTCTCCACTCGAGAAAGGGTGCATGTTGGCGGGAACCAATGTTGGAATATTTTCCGTTGACCGTCGGCGCCGGTTGAACTTCCCGTTGAAAATGTGAGGCGGGCAGTGGCGTCGGGGGAAACCGCCACAGGCCCGACATGTGGCGAGGATGGGCAACGATAGGACCGTGCGTAGATTTCTTGATGGAAGACCAACGGGAAAGAGACCGGAAGGAGAGTGGCGACGGAGATAGGACAATGTAAATTCTGACCTTGAGGAGATCGGATCAAATGGTTAAGTGTGGAAGGAGAGTGCACAGGACAGGGAACGTTGGCGCAGCCAAGTTAATGAGGTCATGAACTTCCGGGTTCCTAAAGGCCAATAAATAGTAGTAATAGAAAAATATGATGCCAAGTATTGAAGGTTATCCACTGCCGCAAGACCGATGGGGTCACTAGAACCGGGATCTGCAGATAATGTTGCCCCTCCTTCTTCAAAGTTGTAAATTTAGGTATTTTTCGTTTTTAGATTTCTTCTCATATAACAGGACACAGGAAAAATAGTGGACTAGAATATACCTTCGACGATGCGCTGATTGCATAGTTGCTCCATGGTGGCTGATGCCATCCTTAGTTTTTTCTTTATATCCTTTTAATTTTATAGTTGTAATATTCTCAAAACTGTTATGTATAATTTTTATAACAATTACAAATTAGAAAGTGGTAAACAAAGAGACTTACTTGGTATTTATGGTCGGACCTCTCCTTGGTGGACCAGTCGGCTGTTCTGGGTGCAGGGGTTGAAGAATCTTGATCGCCCTGTTGTACTAAATGAGTTTTCTTTTTGTAGATATTATTTCGCCAATATCCGTGGGTAACTGCCACTGGACGCTGCTCTCTTCAAGTTGATCTCTTGGAAAAGATAGAGGTGCTAATACCTCATAGATACCACGTTCGTGTTTATCCGCACACAATATCACAATTGCTGATTGACACTTGTCTGAAAATCTATGAATAGTGCGTAACGATAAAGCGATTGTTTTTTTCTTCAGTCCGCTACCCTTGTATGTTCTTTAGCCTTGTGTGTAATAATCTTTTTTTTTGCCGTTGACGTTTTTATTTTTTATTCGGGGCCAACGCATTTTTTATTATTAATAATAATAATCTTTAGATTACAAACTTATTAGAACTTGGGATACGGTGTACGATGTATGCATTCTCTCGTTATGCGACTGAGTTGGCTGCACCAAGAGTAATATGGATCTCTAGAGGTCGTGATTAGGACGAATAGATTCGTTTACCATTTACACCACCTCGAAACATACACCAAATGTGTTTGGTTTCGCCTACAGATTGCTGAAATGATCTTTTTATTTCTGTTAGTAATGTTTTTCTGGATTGTGATTGTTTCAGCCGATTATAGTGTATTCGAAAACATCGTTAATCTGTGAATGTGTCAAAGTACACTTAGGCTTGGATTATTCTTTCAAAGGCCAAACTAATTTACATGGCAGGAGTGTCTATTTGTTAGCCTATGTATTGATACGTTTACAACATTTTGATTCACTACAGTTAACTCAACGACCCAAAGAAGTGACACATAAAAAGCTCTGACTAAAAAAAGAAATATATAGTTCTAAATTTCTTTGTTTTTCTTTTCTTTAATAAGGATTATAAAGGAAAAATGTTTTTAATGTTTATATCTCACAATTTATTGATTCAGATTAATTCTTTATTAGTGTCAAACTATTTCACAAAC
The DNA here is from genome assembly GCA_963931805.1 of Microdon myrmicae. Classification (NCBI taxonomy): domain Eukaryota; kingdom Metazoa; phylum Arthropoda; class Insecta; order Diptera; family Syrphidae; genus Microdon; species Microdon myrmicae. Next base: position 113,747,661 of record OZ007499.1, on the reverse strand, counting down.
AGCCCAAAAGAAAGTGTCATCAAGTCCATCTAAAAACAAGAAGTATCCGCAGTATGACCGCGTCACCGCAGATCTATCTGACCCTTTCAAGTAATCTAGATCACAGTCGTTTACTATTGACAATTATATAAAATAAAATATTCACTCTATAAAATAAAAATGTACTCTATTGGCAAGCAAGAGACGCTATTCTCAAGTACACTCAACTGATGTGGAATTGCTGTGTTGGCAGTAAGTACTTGCGTTCCTTGAAGAGATCACTTGCTAACAAACTTCTTTTTAACTTTTCTCTTTTATACAAGTGTAAATGCATCCGTTAAACCAGAGCGTGATTAGGAATTCCTCATTTAATTTAAAAAGGTGAAATGGTCCACCTGCGCCACATCGCACTGAACCGCTCTGTGCTACACAAGTCCTTTTTACAAGTATGTATAGAAAACAATTTATTTTCCAGTTGTTAGTTTTTCGAAATTTTATTTGTGTAGTGCTTATGAGCGGCTTGGTGTTCGATGTTTTGGCATTGTTTTTATTAGCGCTTTTGGCGTATTGTGTCGTTTTTCCTGTTGAATTTTATGGATTTTTATTAATATTCTCAATCATTTGTATGAATTTATGTAATTGTCTATCACTTTTTTTAAACAGCTATATCTTTCAATTTTAAATCTTTTACAATTATTGCTGACGTCATTGTTACAATTTTTGCGAACAGTGTCAATGGGGTAAATCGAAATTTAACTTAATAAACTATCGAAAAAGGTTTAAAAAAAAACTATAAAAAAACTTTTTTTTACAAATTATCGGAGTCAAGCAACTGTTTTTTTTTATCATTAAATTTGGTCATAAACATAGTGTTAATCAGTGGTCTTTTCCACCGCTTCTCCTATGGGATGGTATTGAGGAATCCGTACTTTGAGCAGAGGATTCGTTGATCCGAGTTCTTTATCTGTTCAGCCGAAAGATACAGCCGGTTCACTGTACCGCATATTATTACCAATCCATCCAGGTTTTAAATTTCTGAGAACCATTCCTTACCACGAATGGCAATGCTGGGAAATTAGAAAAAAAGAATTTGTCCCGGTTTAGTTGTCCCTAGCATAGCGGAGCAACCCGGTATACCCGAAAAGTAAAAAAATCAATTTTGTTATAATCTGAAGACGACTCTTTTTTTGTGTTCGCCCGTAGCTAATGTGGGACGAAGAGATAGCCATGATTCCTTGATTTACTCATTCGGCATTGGTGCGCCTGCAGGATATGTGACTCATTGGTGAGGTTGTGGCGGTTCCGCCAAACCCCACGGTACACTTGTAGCGTTCTACGAACGCACAATTCCACCCAGGTAGGGTTCCTACCCTTCAAGGAACATACCTATCCTGAGGACGTTACACGCGCCCACAGACGCGTGCCACTAAGTCCGCTAGGGCCTTGAAACATTGAGCCAACGTTGAACCCGACACGAAAAAGCAAGGAACTGAACGTCCCAAAGCTTTCAATGTCAAGCTCAACATGTCGATTGTAGCATACCTGAAACAAAGGTAAGAACCATACATTCATCCGGCTCCCTAGAGAAATTCCAAAAGATCGAAATGCATCGCATCCCAGTTCTGCACAATAGGAAATCCTGAACATCTACACGATGTTACAAGGAATCGCTATCGGAAATTAGCCGACCAGCGGCTGCACGTGCGGGTAGGTGCCATAAAGACCACCCAAATCCGTCAAGCAAACAAAGGCAGCGACAACCTATCCGCTACCAAATTGCAGGCAACCGTAATTATCTCAACGAGATAATTCGAAAATTTTATGAGTTTAAAACCTACAAAGGAACGACTCTGATCCCATGATCCCTTCTGAATTTCACACACTCAGAAGGATCTAATGGATTTCGGTGTGTGTTTATAAAAGGCAAACAAACCCACGGACTGTACGTCCTAACAATCATCTCTGTTCTGCGCGCCAGATGTGCCGCGCAAACAGAAGACCGTGAGAGGAAATGCTATCACCACCACCGATGGTGATGATGATGTATGGGATGATCCCTTTTCAGGCATCCAAATTACCACTGGGATTAAATAACATGCTGCTAACAGAGATTCGGAAATTCTGTTAGCAAATCTAATGAAAAAAGTTGTCCGCACAGATAAAGATACAATCTGTATCGGGGTATTTTTCTGATAGGAAAAGGAGTCTAGATTGGATCGTCGACGAGACGAGAGGTAGATACCGAATAGTCGTCCCAGCAATAGAGCATTTGAAGGAGAAGGAGTAAAAATCGCGAGCTAGTAATTGTGAATCGGTGGGTGAACGAGTGTGTAGGACAAACTTTCATTTTGTAAACCGATAAATTGTTGCCCGAATATATCAGCAGTTCGGAAGTGTTTTCGTTATTTAAGTGACTTGATGTAACAGTATAAAAATTCGAAATCCTTTTTCTAAACAGCGAATAAAAACATACAATATCAAAATAAAACAACATCTCACAGTGTTTCTTTTGTGACCGATACGCTCCGTGTTCAGGTTGTATTATTTTCCCCGGTGAGAACAGTGTTCGGCGGTACATTGCATCCACATATAACGAAAGACCAAACATACGCCAAAACTACGAACAATCAACCGCCAGACACTTACCTAAAAAATCCCATAACTTACATCCAATCACATAATTTCGCTAATGCAATAGCATTAGCACATTAAATGCTTTACGCATCTAGGATTCCCTGACGTATAATCTAAAAAGCTTCAGTGAAAGAATTCTTACCTTTTCTTGCATTCCCTTCGCATACAAATTCCTGTAAGAGTTCTTTCTTACCTTATCATAAATTCCCTGTAATAAAATTCATCGGTTCGCATATCATACGACCGCATATCAGGGAACCTTACCCTTGAGTTGGGTAATCCCAGCCTCAATATGCATACATAAAAGCTATCTATGCACACATCGGCTATCGACCCTTTTAGCCAGCGATAAATAGTCCAACACCAGCTGCATGTAATTAGCACCATCCACGTTGAGACTATTTTCCTAACTCACACCATGAGTAAACAAAAGACCGCTGTCCTTCATCAGGTATTCTGGCGATACGCAAACAATTCAATGATTCTAGTATCCCAAATGCACCTACCATCTAATGAGTTACAACTTGTTTACTCAGTTGAACTCATAGGTCATAAATTCCATTTATCCTACTTAGTTCTGGATTCGTTTCCCAATAACCTCTCACATAAACAAAGAGCTCCACGATCCCTTTTTCCTTTCTTTGTTGCAGGTTCATTCCCATGGCCTTGTGTATGAAAAAAACCAATGTGATCATCACTCACACATACACATACATTGCCAAGTCTTTCTTCCTTGTTTTCAACACGAGAGAAACACTTTCTCTCTCGGCAAACTCACCCCAAAACGATTGAATATCGCGGAGTCTGATTTCATCCGCTGTCCACAATGGTCATGCCGACTTCCCCTCTCCGTCACTGACGGAGACGCGAAAATACCCCGGAGTCGTGGTTGTAGTGTTGGGTACGTTGGCCAAAAAGTGTCACAGCCACCGAATATTCCCGTCGCGGCCCAGTTCATATCAATTAACTTTGTTGTATTGTTAATCTTTAATGTGTAAATTTCACCACTAAATAAATTAACACCAAACAATAAAATTAATTTAAAGTGGTGATCATCAACCAACACTAGTGCTTTATTTCTCTCGGGCTACTTCCTGTGTTGGTGTTTCCTTTGCTTTGACGGAATCGTGTAGTGCTCGTCGGAACAATTAATTTATGATGGTGGAGGAAGTAAACGGAGTGCCCGTGTTAGGGACAATACTTCTGTGGCGGTTCTCTTGAACGCCACCAATTATCTTCCCATTACCCATGTAAAAACTCCCACCTAGGGCATACAAAAACCTAGAAAGCAAGTACTTACTCGTATATTGTAGTACCATAAAGCTTTAAAACTCTGTAAAATCACAATATTTTCTGATGCTAAATCCATCAGCACCAAACAGGCATGTGTCTTATGGGAAATTTGGTTGCATCACCATCCAACCAACATGAACCGAACCAATCCATTGAACATGTCTCGGATCGATTTCCATCACCAGCAGGCATCTTCCACACATAAACGTAATCTGGTTGCATCACCAAGCAACCCGCACTGCCCGAACTATAACAAGGAGATATTCCCTTACGCGCCAGCCGCACATGCAGGAAATGTTTTAGATTTCCTTTTGCATACATGCCTACATCGATCGGTCATCCGATCGACAAATACATGAAGGCATATGGCTGATCGGCCAAGCAAGTCGAGTTCTCAAAATGGAAAATAATCCATCGAGAATTCGACTACTTGGAGATGCCACCAACATGTGCACGATCAGCATGAATACTTTACGCAGTCGCTGATCGTGCAAACACTTCAATACCTACGTAGAGATATTTGCACCGGCTGCAACCATGTCAGTTAATGTTCCCCTTGTAGATTTGATCGATCCACGGTCCGCATGCTAGTGGACACACACGCCATGAGCTGCAGAGACGATCATCGTGTGTGTGTTTCACCCCAATCTTGCTGGACCAAATGCGAGGATAATACCTTATATGGTCACTGAGGCGATGTGTTACGTCTCCAGCGCCGTGCTTCCTCTTTCGAGGGAAGAGCGTGGGGGTTATATATTTATTAAATTAATTATAGTTAGTTTTTATTTATTTTATTTTATTTGAACTCAGCTATCTCAAGCTGAGCTCTCTTCTGAACTACTTTACAATATAAATGTTCCTGTTTTTATAGAACATTTTGTTCCAACTAACTGTGTCGTATAAAATGAACAAAACAATCCAGAAGTTTCTGCGACTTATAATTTTAAATAAACTTTGAGCGAAAATCAAAGTGCTATGTTTTGAAATGAAAAATGTGTTAGTTATGAAAAGGGGCATGTTTTTAAATGTGATGAAAAGGGGCATGTTTTTGAATGTGCTGTAAGTGACTGGATATAGAATATTGTGTCTGTTTATTTATGAATTGTATTAAATGAGAATGTAAGATATGTGAGGATGTAGTTTTAAAGGTCGTGTTAGAACGGACATGAGATTAGTGTTAAAGCGAATAAGGGTAGTATTCTGGAATACAACATCCCACCCTTCTTCGAGAAAGAAAATTATCCTTGAAGAGAATAATTTTCTGTTAACTATTGCTTAGATTAGGATTAATTACAGACTTGGATTTTCGTTCAATTACAAAGGCGTTCAAAGTTAATCTTATATCAAAAGTTACAATAATCCAAAAGTTTACTTATAGTCTACTTACATTATATTTTAACTAACTTTAAATATTTCCAACTAACTTAAAATATTTCCACTTGGAACCTTTTCTTTTATTATGCAAAATAATTTTTTTTTTTATATATATAAAATTTTCTTTCTTTCTTCCCCTTTTTTAACTTTTTTTTTTTTCCTTTCGTTTCCGTCGTTTCTTACAATTGTTTTATATATTGAATAAAAACAAAGGCCATTTGTTAAGTGTCTATCTTTTCCTTAAATTTATGGAAAATTTTCCAAAATTTTTTTGGGCCTATTATTATGATGACTGCATAGAAATGCATAATACCAAAACTTTTCTTAAGAAATGATCTCAGTTGTCCTAAATGACTATGTACCTTTTTATTTTTTCTTATTTTGTGTTCGAATACATGTTTATTATTGTAAAAATAACTTTGTAAGGTATTTATATGGTTTTTCTTTTCAATTCCTATTTTAGTTGAATTATTATTTTCAATTTTCATTACTTCGTGTTGGTGTTCAGTATCGTTATTTAAAATGTTTAGTGTTTTCAGCTCAATGTCATCATTTTCTATAGCCTTAACTTCTGTCGGAACGTTTACCTTTTCAGTCTTACTACATCAGCAGTGGATCGTTTAGTTTTTCAGTCTCATTTACTGATTCGTATAGTTCTTCAGACTTATTTGCTGTTTGAACTATTTCTTCAGTTATGTCTGCTGTAGAAACCTTCAATCCTTCAGTCTTTGCTGCTGAAATATGTTGTTCTTCAGTGTTAGCTACTGAACTGACTTGGGTTTCGATATTTTTTGTCACCTTTTGGATCTTCAGTCTTTACCACTGCTGAATTTTCAGTCTTTGTTGCTGAATTGTCTGTGTTGTCAATAGGGATAGCCGAAATATGAGGGATTTTTGTTTGTGTATTTTCTGCAAGTTCTGAATTTTCAGTCTTTAATATTGCTGAGTTTTCAGTCTTGCTTGCTGAAGTGTCTGTGTTGTCAATAGGGATATCCGAAATATTAGGGATTTCAGTCTTTAATACTGCTGAAAATTTCGAATTTTCAGTCTGTGTTGCTGAATTATTTTCCAAAATTGGAGTATGAATCGGAACATTTATATTAGTGTTTGGTTTCTCTTCGTTTATCTGTATCGCTTTAGTTATTTGCTTAGGAGCTTCATTAAAATTGTCGTTATCTTTTGCCAAAGATCTCATGTTATAAATAGAAAAATTTTGTCTGTCTTCCATAAATTTGGGTTGGCGTCAGGCCTCGTTTCCCGACTCTTGCACCCGAGAAAAGTGAACATTATGCCTATCGTTTTGTCTATTGGTGATTATAGGATTTTCACTAAAACGATTTTCGGAATGGATTACGCGTTGTTGTACCTTGTTGGTAATTTGTTAAGGACGGTCCATTCCTAGATATCTTGTATCTACACTAGTTCTCTGTGTGATTATTCCACAGAAATTGCATATAATGTTATATTCTCTTTTTATGGGTTGTCTATTCGGAAAATTGTTGGACTGCATGTTCCGATAACATGTGTCCTGAGAATGACCTGGCTTACCGCAGGTTTGGCAGACTATTCGATTAAATCTGTCATTATATTGATATGACCTGGGAGAGTTGTCCATTCGAGCAGCATGTGATACTATATGTGCAATTGACTGTTGTAAACTACTTCCCCCATGGACTTTGGCTAGGATTTTCAGTTGTTCATTCTTGAGACCATCCTCAAATATTTGCACGGCCAATTTTGAGTTTTCTTCTATCAAGAATTCCCTAACCACCGCGTCTGCTGTTATTTCACACGTAGCAGAGTTCAGCGTCCTCAGAGCATTCGCAACTCTATCTCCGTATTCCCGAACGGTTTCTCTGAAGTTTTGTTTCAGGGATATCAACTCGTTGTGTGCCGTTGACCGAGATTGCTCCTCCTTATATTCTGATTCAAGTTTATCCTTTGAATGCTCCCATTTAGCGAGTGTGCTATACCTAATCAGATCATAGGCAGGACCCTCTAATCTATTTTTGACTAGCTCGAAAAATGTTTCATATATCTCCGGGTCTGCCCTTTTTATAGATCTAAATAAAACGTCTCCCCCGGAAATAAATTTATCTAGGTCGCAGGGTTTTCCGTCAAAGGTAGGGACGATTCTGAAAACATCAGAAATTCCGACAGAAAGAGCCATTTCAGGGAGGTTATGGTGTATTTGTAGAGAGTGGATTTGTTCTTCCCTCTGCCTAGCCGCCTGTCTCGTGTAATAAGGACTCGTAATATTGAAAACTTTGAAATCAATGTAAGGTTAAAATCACTTCTTAAAAATACGGTATATAAAATTGGCCTTTCTTTTAGTTATTCAATATATATGGAAAAGAAAGTTAAGTTGGTCCCAAAGCTGTAAAGAAAGAAAATTCGACGAGAAAGAAAAAACGGAAATGTCGTCGAAATACTGAAAAGAGAATATTCGAAGTAATTTCTATTGGAAACATTTTTTGTAAAAAGGAAAAGTTAAAAGTTCCAAGGTGAAAATATTCCTACGGAAAAATGAAAAGAGAAAAATTGATATTTTGCTAACGATTCTTACTACTAATATATGTGGGCTAACTGTTGATTGATGTTTTGTTCTCTTTTTTGATTGATGTTTTGTTCTTTTTTTTGATTGATGTTTTGTTCTTTTCGAGATTACCTCTTCCTGGATTCCAATAGTGTAGTTTCTTCTTAAAAAAATTTTTTTCCTGAGTTATTGTCTTCTTTTTATATTATATACGCTTTTTATCTTATTACTGCCAGGCAGACTTCACGCCCTATAGTTGTGTGTTATCCTGGTCTTTTCCTTTTTTGTTTTTCTTTTTTTTGTCGTTTTATGTCTTATTATTTTTTTTTTTCAAATCTCTGAGGTTAATTTGGATTTCCTCAGCAGTTGCGTTGACTTCGTACAAGAAACTTTCATCAATAGTTACACTCGATACATCGAATGTTCCGCCATCCAAGTCGAAAATGAGGACATTCCTTCCCTCTTTAGGGTTTTATCCCGCCAGTCGTCGTTAATCTCACTAATCTTCCTCTGGGATCGAGTCCTCCTTCGTGGATCGGTCTACCTTCGAGGATTGAGTCGTCCTTCGGGGAGTCCACCAGTCTTCGTGGATCGGTCTTCCTTCGAGGATTGAGTCGTCCTTCGGGGGGTCCACCAGTCTTCGTGGATCGGTCTTCCTTCGAGGATTGAGTCGTCCGTCGGGGATTGGTCTTCCTTCGATGATTAAGTCGTCCTTCGGGGATTGGTCTTCCTTCGAGGATTAAGTCGTCCTTCGGGGATTGGTCTTCCTTCGAGGATTAAGTCGTCCTTCGGGGATTGGTCTTCCTTCGGGGATTAAGTCGTCCTTCGGGGATTGGTCTTCCTTTGGGGAGTCCACCAGTCTTCGTGGATCCTCTGTCGTCCTTCGGGGATTGAGTCTTCCTTTGGGGAGTCCACCAGTCTTCGTGAATCCCACCGCTGCCACCAGTGTTACGTCTCCAGCGCCGTGCTTCCTCTTTCGAGGGAAGAGCGTGGGGGTTATATATTTATTAAATTAATTATAGTTAGTTTTTATTTATTTTATTTTATTTGAACTCAGCTATCTCAAGCTGAGCTCTCTTCTGAACTACTTTACAATTTAAATGTTCCTGTTTTTATAGAACATTTTGTTCCAACTAACTGTGTCGTATAAAATGAACAAAACAATCCAGAAGTTTCTGCGACTTATAATTTTGAATAAACTTTGAGCGAAAATCAAAGTGCTATGTTTTGAAATGAAAAATGTGTTAGTTATGAAAAGGGGCATGTTTTTAAATGTGATGAAAAGGGGCATGTTTTTGAATGTGCTGTAAGTGACTGGATATAGAATATTATGTCTGTTTATTTATGAATTGTATTAAATGAGAATGTAAGATATGTGAGGATGTGGTTTTAAAGGTTGTGTTAGAACGGACATGAGATTAGTGTTAAAGCGAATAAGGGTAGTATTCTGGAATACAACAGATGGATGGAATTTTTGGTAATTCTGTCGCTTCGGTGGCAATAGTAATCGCGTTCTGGATTCCGTGGAGGGAAGTCGGGCCTCCACATTAAATAAATTAGAGTCTTAAAATCGTGGATGTGCATCGTTGTTTGAGCTAGATGTAAACTAAATAAAATAAGGATTATCGTGTGCACTTGATTAAAGTTAAGAATGAATACTGTGTGCACTTGATCAAAATAAAGAATGGATACTGTGTGAACTAGTTTTAAATAAGAGTGAATTTGTTACGTTTTGTTTTTTTCGTGTAATTAAGACAATTAAGCTCCTCAATAGTATACTGGTTAGTATACTCGCCTGTCATGCGGTAGACCAGGGTTCGATTCCCCGTCGGGGAGCCCCTGGCGCAAGACTAATGACCTTGCCCAGAAAAAATAAATCATTATGGAAAATTTAACAAGCCTCAGGACTTGCTAAATAAGGCCAAGACCGGTTCCAGGTTGTAGTGCCGATGATGATGATGATGAAGACAATTAAAAAAAATAAAACCAAAGAGAAGAATTACGTTTCTTGTTTCACTAAACTGAGTTCGATGTTCAAGGCCCACGCCTTGCTTGGGTTGTTGCACCGGAGTCTCACAATAATTGAATGGGTAGGTCTTAGTGAGCCAGGGCATTTTCCGGAACGTAACCAACACTAAGACTAAAGAAACACTACGAAGATGAATAAAAAGCATACACCATACTTCCTCCCCACAAGGCTGCTAGCATAAATCATTTCTTGATTGATTCATGCTGATAAAGATTAACACATAGTATACACAGACTTTTTTTTACCATTTCTGTTTATAACCTGGTGGTAGATGACACTTCAATGCAAAACTTCAAAGAGAATTCAGAAAACGTTGCAAATGATTGTATGCTAAAATTGCAACAAAGGGATTTGAGTTTCAAAAAGTGACGGTTATTCAAAGTTTAAAAACACTGATCGAATTTTTGAAAGCAGATTAATCGGAAAAATACTTTTAAAAAAATCCAAATCGATGAAATTGTCTTGTAATCGGTCCCAATAATTTATAAAATCCCATTGAAAAAAAAAAAAAAAATAATAACGCGGTTAAAGTTAAAGAAATTATTGCTGTTGAAAGTAAATGACAAATCGTTCATTGTTTAGTGAATTATTAATTAAAACAGTGAAAATCTACACATATATTATCGATTTATTCGTAATTACAAAAAATGTAGCAACCATTTGTTCAGTCTTCAAAATCCGATGATGCTTATAGCCTTTGCGACGATACTGAAAGCGTGTGATTCGAACCGAAGCTAGGAGGGGTAGAATCACTAAAAGATAGAACCAACGCTCAATACATCGGACCACTGCCGCGTGTAGGAATTCGATCGTTATTCTCAAGTACACTGAACTGATGTGGAATTGTTATGTCATTGCTATATTATATGACTTCGATGCTTTTTGCTTATTCTATTTTCCGTTCGGTATTTCTCTTCACTATTTGCTCGTGTACTGTGTGTGTATTTGTTATAAATATCGCATCTCGAGAACAAAGAAATTTGGATGTCCAAAGTACCTAAATTACCGAATCAACAACATAGATATTAATATTAATTGGGCCCAACAATTATTACATATTTGATAGTTACCATTGTTTATCGACGTCTGTACCAAAAAGTGGCTTTCTTCTTCCCCATAGTCGATTTTCGCATTCGATTTTTCGTCCTTTTCATCTCATTTCTTACGTCCAATCTGCCACATGACTGCATTGAAACTTGCATTGTCATTTTATGTATATCTTCCAAATGATTGAATGTTCACGTATATCTACGCCATTGGATCGGAGACAGGTGAAACTTCTGATTAGGGACCTCTGACATTATAGATCGTTAAAAATAAAATAAATAAATAAATATCTTAAATGAAATACATGAATAAACAACGATATACATAAATAATTAAGAGTAAAACAAATATATTAATAAAGAAATAAATAAAACATTCAACATTTTTATAAAATTTAATCAATTTATTATCGGGTTGTTGTGTTGTTAATTCAAAGAAAAACATACGTATCACTTTGTAATATAAACTAAATGTTTTCGTCAACTAAAATTAAAATATTTCTCTTTCAGCCATTGTTTGATTAAATTTATAACTATACGAACAAATCCAAATTTGAACTGCAAGTATTTTCTTCTTTTTCATTCCCTCGTACGGTGTAGTGATGAGTAAATTATCTATCCTTTTTTCTAGTGTCGTGTTAATACCACTACTGAAACCCTTCGTTTTTTTTTTTTTATTAGACTTCTCTCGGGAGAGGCGAACCTATAGCGTCGAGTGGGCGCCCCGAGATGCCATCAAATAACTGTTGCAGTTCTTTTTGAACAGTTGCAGGTTATAACGCTCCGGGAACACTCGCGTGGGAAGGGAGTTCCACAGCTTCCCCGCTCTGTAACGGAACGAGTTTGGATACAGGGATGTTCGCGCCGTCGGGAGATGAACCACAAACGGGTGCGATCCGTCGGATTGTCTTGTGGAGCGCATATAAACCGAATTGCGTGGAACAATGCCAAGAATCTCCGAAGAACAGCACCCGTGATAATATCTGTAAAACAGACAGAGGTCGGCTACGCGCCTTCGATGTGATAGCGACTGTAGTCCCGACGTCAGCGCCGTGTCCCCGATCAGGCGGATCGCTCGTCTCTGTACGCTCTCCATTAGGTCGAGGGTATGTTTAGGAGCCGAGCTCCAAACATAAGAGGAATATTCGAGCGCGGGTCTAATTTGGGATTTATATAGGAGAAGAAGTTGGGCTGGAGTAAAATATTTCTTGGCTCTAAAAAGAAAACTCAGTTTTCCTGTGGCTGATCTGGCGATACCCGATACGTGTTTATGCCATGATACATTCCCACAGACCGTGACGCCGAGCAATTTCAAACTTTCCCCCGCCTCGAGGGCCCGGCCACTCATCATCAACTGTGGAACCGACGATCCAGTTTTCTTTGTGAATGTTGTATACTGGGTCTTTGTTGCGTTGAAGTCGACAAGATTGGCCTTTTCCCACTGCAGGACTTTATCCAGATCATGATTCAGAGAGTCAGTCTGTCTTCATCTCAGCTGGTGCGGCGTTGATGCACCAATCGGCCGATCACTCAAAAAGGAGGAAATAAGCGTACTATCATCCGCAAAACTGAACACTTTGTTATCCGTTGTCTCCAACAACTCATTTATGTGAAGCAAGAACAAGGTTGGAGCCAAAATAGAACCTTGGGGCACCCCCGAATTAACAGGATACAGATCCGAACACTCGCCGTCCACAACAACCTGGATCGATCGATTCTCGAGGAAGCTCCTCGTCCAGTCGCAAAGCTGTTGGGAAAGTCCATATGAACGAAGTTTGCTCAGCAATGCCCCGTGCCAGACGCGGTCAAAAGCATTGGAGATATCTAATGCGACCGCCCTTGACTCACCATGCCGTTCAATCGCAGATGTCCATATATCGGTTATAAGTGTCAAAAGGTCTCCTGTGGACCGCCTGCCACGGAATCCATATTAACGATCATTCAGAAGTCCATTGCACTCCAAATACTTAACCAACTCTGTATTGATGACTTTTTCCAATACCTTAGATAAAATAGACAGTAATCCTATCGGACGGTAGTTTTGTGGTAGACATTTTTTTCCCGTCTTTGGGATCGGCTGAACTCGAGCGATTTTCCAGCAGGCAGGAAAGGTCCTCCGTGTATAAGATAAGCGGAAGAGTCTCCCAAGAACCGGCGATAGTTCTGGAGCACAGTTCTTAAGGACTATTGCTGGTATTCTGTCCGGGGCGGTTACCTTCCTACAATCCAGTTCACGTAGAATGCGTTGAATAGTGCGCGGACGAAATCTCACATCCCGCATGGAAGACTGCACCGGCGAGATCACAGGTGGGTCCAAAAGGCCGGGATCGAGGTTGGAATTCGCGGAAAATAGATTCGCGAATACATACGTTCACCTTATCGAATACCCTTCGTTCACCTTATCCCCTGTTTACTTTTTTTGCTCTCGTAAACGCTCTTTCCGATCAGATTGAATCTGTTCTCTTGATAGATTGGGATAGTTACAATCACTCTGAACTTTTATATGTTCTATGTTAAAACATAGAACTAAATTGTTGTTAATTCTAAGGTTGTAAAACAATACATATGTGAGGTGTAATACAAGAATACATTTATAAATAAAAATATTCAATTAATGAACGTTTTGTCCCTGGTCGACCTTTCAAAGAGAATTGACCTGAAATACCCCAAAGGAAAAACATATTGATTGTTACTATTCAAGAAACTTATCTACCAGAACACCACCAAATTACTCTGAACGAATACAACTTCTTGGGGAATGACACGCGCCATGGAGTTGGGATACTATTACATAAGCGGTCCAGATTCCAAGAGATGGAGATCACCCTAAATACTCCAAGTCTATTCATAACAATGAAACTGACAGGGCGCAAATGCACCTGAAACAGTATTTCTAGAATCGGCGTACGTACCCTATGACTTAAGCCCCTAATATCTCAGAGGGAACCTTAATATGATCCAAAACATGGCCCAACGAAGTAAAGGAGTCATAATAGATGGTAACCTAAACACGAAATACACGGCTTGGGAACAAAGTTTCGATATCTGGCCTGGGGGAATTTCTTATTAATCCCAACGGTAGAGTGCTCTTCAACTAGCTAAGCGATCGGTGCGCAGACATAAAACCTCTCAGTGCAGATCCAACTAAATCGAAGATGCTTCTTATCTGGACTACTATTTGGTTTTGTCACAACTGGTAAGCCAGGATGTCATTCCGAAAACGGCAGCTTACTTCTCGGCCGACCATGGGCTCCTTTTCAAAACGAACCTCCAACAATCGGGAACTGTGGTAAATGGATCAAAGAAATGGCGATCGTTCAAAAATACCGATTGGCCAAGATTCCGATATGATATATACCTCAAATTCCCACCAGACTAAAGGCAAATGGCATCCTCTGCTTCATTGGTGAAAAGCTAGCCATTAACCCATTATGCCATCATGACATCACCAACAAAGACGAAGGGGGGGAGATTGTTAAAAGACTAAAACCTAAAAAATCAGTTGGTTCCAACAATCTAACAAACCAAGCAATTAAGAAACTTTCTTACACAGCTATCGAATATATAACCATTACATTCAATCATTACCTCGATAACGGTTTTTTCCCACACGGTGGAAACTCGTGAAAATTATCCCAATTCCGAAAAACGTAAGGAAATTAGAAATCTCAATCCTCAGCTCTTTTTCCTATTTTCCAACATTGGGAAAATATTAGAAAGAATAATTGGGATCTGACTACCAATTTAGGTTTCATCAAGCTTGTGGCGGTTCCGCCAAACCCAACTGACTACTTACCTAAAGAACCCCCACCCCTACAATCCAGTCGGTATCAACTTTCTGCTAATGCAATCGCATTAAGCACCTGTAAATGCTTCACGCAACAAAATTCACCAAATGTATCTACCTAAAAGCTCCCGGAAGAGAATTCTTACCTGCATTCATTTATTTGAATTCAAAATTCCTCTTAAGAATTCTGTTCCAAACAGCATATCCCCGAAAAGAAAACAATTCGGTTCACATATCATGTAATCATCCCAACCAGGGATAATGATAATTGCGTTCCCTATTCCCAGCTTCATCATGTATACAACAAATCCCTTTTCATACACATTGGCTGGCGATATTCTTCCAGCAATAAAATACCCAAGCAACTGCATTCAATTAGCGCAATCGACGCTGAAGCCAATTTCCCGAACTCGCACCAAGTGCAAACAAAGAACGCTGTTCCTCCGTAGGCTTCCTGGCGATACCATAAACAATCCATATCGTTTGTGGTATCCTAAACGCAGTTTTCATTTAATGAGTGGCTGCTATTTATCCAGCTGACCTTCATTATAGAACGATGCATAGGTCGCTTTTCCCTTTGTATTGTAATTGCTCTGAATCCATCCCTCATGACCTCGACGCATAATCAAACACAATCCATTAGCATCCCACGAACTTCGATTTGTTTGTTTCAACGAACACATATCTCCTGGATGCACATTATGCCCCTTGTTGGTGTTTCCGATTCGTTATCATGGCTTCGAGCCATGAAAAGAACCGACGTACACATATACATGTGTACCACGACGATCTCCTTTATGATTAGTTATTATGATTAGGTTATCACCGCAGTGAAAGGGAATGCACCCAGAATTTCCTTAGCCAGCGAATTGAATCTGGGAGTCAAATTTCATCCGCTGACCGCAATGGTCACGCGATCTCCCGCTCTCCGATGCGCACAGAGACGCGAATATCCCACCGAATCGTGTGTGTAATAATTTAATCTTAATGATAAGTTAAGTGAAGTATCGGTAACGTTTTTTTTGCTAGTACGGCGTGCACTAAAATAAATTTAAATCTACCTAATTTGAACCATCAGATGAACAAAATAAATAAAGAAAACTTGGAACAATAAAATATATCAGTGCGTTTCATTACTTGTGTGCGGCTTGTTAAGTGGAGTGAACAATTTTCAGAGGAAGGTTTAGTAGAACTGGTGGAGACGAGGTAGAACTCTCGCCCATGCAGGCGTCACGACTTCGTACCCCACAAGCTCACTTCACGACATAGGCTTTACCCAAAGCAAGTGATCCGTAAGTGGACGAAAAACGAACTTATTTTAAAAAGGTGTTAAGGTGAAGTCAGATTCTACAGCCGAATCCGCAAGCTGAACGTCGCAAATCTCACAAAATCAGTGACGTAGATACTATGACCGACAATAGTGACAGCGAAGATATTCCGTATTCAGGATCTGGAAACCAATTCAAAGAATTGGACATCAGCGAAACCAGAGCAAACACCAGCAATCAGACCGAGATCCTCGATAAAGTCATTGCCGAAATTGAGATAAAAAAACAAGAACTGGAAAAACAAGTGCAGGTAATTCTTGAATTAAAAAGGAAATTAAGTCAGAACGAGCAGCAACAGAAAAAAGAACCAAACCAACAGGAAGGACAAAAGCAAAAGGGCTACCATCGGTGGTCAATAAAATAGGACAAGTAAAAGAACCTCAATACTAGGTACAACAGCAAGAAACACACCAACAGCAGGAACCGCATCAATAGCAGCAGGTCAGCAAAAAGGAGAAAGTACCGCCTATTGTCATCAGCTATATGGCGACAAAGGATCTCATAAAATTGGGTGAGTTGAATTGTAAAGATTTTAAAACGAAGCAAATTAATAATGTACAAATTAGTATGATGTGCGGTGATTTAGAAGGTTATCGCAAAATTAAATTTGTACTACACGTACGTACACCCCTAAATCAGAGAAAACTGTTTTCATGCTCCTCAAAGGAGTAGATCCTTCCTTTACCCCCGAAGAGGTGTTAGAAGAACTAAAACGCTTCGTAAACGATAGCTTAAAAATTACAGGTGTGAATGTACAAAATGGAAACCCGTTCTTACAACAATTTCGTGGCACCTAGTGTGTCATACGCTCAAATGATAGGTGGTGTAAGGAATGAAACAATCACGTAAAAACATAAAAATGTCGGCTGAAGAGGCACAAACAGAGATAACAACAATTTTACTGTCCATGCAAGCACAGTATTCGACTTGATGCTATCTATTTATTTTTCATTTTTATTTATTATTTATTACAATGTAAGTATATGTAATTTAAATCTAGTAGCACTAGCAAATAAGGCTTTCGGCTACGATGCTATCTACTCGAGACTGTTTCTAAATAACTCCACAACATAGACACAATGTTCTATTCGGCTCAGCTAACCCTTAAAATTATTGCTGTGAATGTCTGCTGATTGTTTCTTGTGACACATGTAATGTTTCTGATAATTGCCGTTGAGTTTGAGTTGGGTCATCATCCAATAACTCCTGCATTTGCTCGTCTTCAAATTTTTGTGGTCTACTAGAGCGCTCACTTCCATTCACATTGAAATCATCATCATCATCGGCACTACAACCGGGATCCGGTCTTGGCCTTATTTAGGAAGTCTCAAGGCTCCTTAAATGTTCCATAATATTTATTTTTACGGGCAAGGCATTAGAGAAAATTATAAATAAAGTATTGATAAACTGGTGTGATGAGAATGGTATCATTCCGAACAACCAGTTTGGTTTCCGATCACAACATCACATAGTTCATGCTGCAACAAAACTGTTTCCGACATACAATGGAACAAAGGAAAGCAATAATGCGCTGGCGCCTATTTGGTTGACTTTGAAAAGGCCACTCCCATATCGTAAGGTTGGATGGACTTGTATAAAAGTAATCAAATCTAGGTATGCCCGAATATTTGTTATACATTATCTACGATATGATAATGGGTAAACAATTTGTGGTGAAATGTAGAGATATAGACTCTAACAAGACCTTTCACATCAACGGCTTACTGCAAGAAGCAGTGACTTCTCCCATCGTGTTTAACATTTAAACTAGTGGTCTAGCGGGTTCTCTCAACGATGCAATTACATACGCTCACGACATTGTGGTGTATACATCTGGAGAAAAGATTGATGTCATCAACAACACATATAAACATTTTTAGAAAGTATATATATGAATACAGGTATTTATATGTATAAATTACAGATTATGTACAAGTACTATACTATTTATTGGCATGTAGGAACCCGGAAGTTCATGACCTCACCGGCTTGACTCCACCATTGTTCCCCGTCCTGTGCACTCTCCTTCCACGCTTGACCAGCCAATCCGATCTCCTCAAGATGAAACCTAACATTGTCCTCCCATCTTCGTCGCGGTCGTTCTGCTGTTCTCTGTTTTCGGTTGGTGTACCGTCAAGAATTCTACGCACGGTCCTATCGTTGCCCATTCGCGCCACGTGTCCGGCTCATCTTAAACTTCGCGATTTGGTTACTCTCACTATTGTAGGTTCGCGGTATAGTTCTTCCAATTCGTGGTTGTGGAGTTTCCTCTATTGTCCTGCCAGTGGCTTTGAGTAGATGTAATTGTCCTGCCACAGTGGCTTTGAGTAGATGTAATGACACTTCGTGCTTCACACACGGATTTTCAGTACCCCAGAAATGAAGATTTTGCTTATTAACGTAACCGCTTAAGTGGAAATGAGCCTCGTCGCTCATGACGATTTTCGACACAAAATCGTCCTCTTCGTTGTTGAGATTACGAATGGCTTGACAGTAATTCACACGCGACTGGCGGTCAGCAGGCATTAACTGATGCACTGTTTGCACTTTGTACGGGAACACGTGTCTTTCACTAAAATTCGCTATAGGTTCCATCTGATGATGGCCAATTGCGTGGCCCGTCGTCTGGTTGATGTTTCTTCGTTCTCAACGCCATCGGCAGCCACAGCTGCGATATTCTCGGCCGAACGACCAGTCCGGTGGCGGCCACGCCCTGCATGGTCTTCTGTGGTTCCAGTCTGTTCGAGTCGAGTAGTTAAGCGCCGGAATGTTTGTCCAGTTGTCGCGACACGATTAGGAAGTCGACGTCGAAATTCACACTGCGCGAACACCACCCACGAGTATTGGTAAAAAAAAAACGACACAATTATTCCACGCTCTTGCAGAGTATAGCGCTCCATTGCTTGTCTGTTTGTATACTGCGGCTGTCTAATTCACAAATGTCAAATATGGTTGACGTACGACGCCATTTGCAAAAATTATAACATCTTCCGATAGGATGATTAATTTTGCGCCACCTTGTATATATTATAGACATGAGTAAGATTAGTTAGGTGAACAAAAACAACAAAAAAAAGTATTAAAAAAAATATATATAATAAAAAATAATAACAATAATATGATAAAAAAGCAAGTTCCAACAAAAATTACCCATAAGACATCGATTGCAAATGTCAAGGAAGAGGAACCGACACAAAAATTGGAAAAAATAGGCCATGTCAGGAAATTAAATCGACATCACGGCAGTATAGCGTTTGAAATAATAGTGAGGAAGATCGTGTGATTCGAACTGACGCTATGACAGCTCGAATCACGAAACAATTTTTACCTAAGCGTTACACATCAGGCTACTGACCGTGTTTGGTATTTGATTTCCAAACTCGACTATACTCCACTGGTGTGAATTATTTTTATTTATCGCTTGGTATACGGTTCTGATGTATTTTTCTTATTCGATTTTTCGTTCGGTGTTCTTCACTATTTTTGCTTGTGAATTGTGTGTGTATCTGTTAGAATCGCTACAGCAGCAACAGGGCGAAACGTTGTAGCTCACAAATTTTAGCACAAAAAAATATATGTAAGAGTTTATAAGCATCAACCGTGTAAATTATACTCAGTAAAGTATTATGTACTACTTCTACTATTAATACAATGAACTAACCCCGCGTTGCAGCCACAACACGCATCCTCGACAGTTTTTCTAGCAGTAATAAGGATCAGTTAAGAAACGATAGTGGAATATTTCTAGATTAAATGTTTGTCTTTTTGTCAAGAATTACTTGGCCACTTTAAATTTCATGAGATCAAGGTCTATGTTGTGGCTTCCTCACGTTATTTATGGTTCACCTGACCCAGTTGACTTCTGGTTGGAATACAATACAATAAAATGTTACGCAATAGAACAAAGTATATTAAACGCATGTTGCTACGCAATATCTTGCCACAGATTGCTTCTGAAGGGGCCATAAATTCCTTCTACCGATCCGCTACCCGCATTTCTCTCTAGGCATGGAAATCGACCCTGCACTTTGTGGTTAATTATTTCGCCCCTCTAAATCAATGTTTATAAATAATGTTTGAAGACAGACTAGATATGTTCCGCCTGTATTGAATACAGGAATCGAACGAGTTACAACTGAGACCCCTGTCTCATTTTGCATCTTCTCGCACTTGTGCAACACTTGTTAATTTGCCAGAACATCACATTAACATTCTCGAGTGAAAATGTCGGTGTAAGAGCCAAATACCCATCGTTTGCAGTTTTTTAACTTATCTTGGTACTTTACACACAAATTGTTTTAAAACGTATGTATTTTATATTTAATTGTTTGTCGTGAGTTTATTTTTGAGTAAAATAAATTTATATTTCTACGAATTTTGAAACATAACGCTTACATTATATTCTCTTATTCGTTTTCCAGCTTCATTCCCATTGCAGCAGTGAATGGAATGTAGAAGACCCAAAGTGCCGAAAAGCTGAAGAATATGTACAATCGTTACTTAAAGCCAAGGTTGTGTATCGTATTTTTGACACTCCTTTAAAGCACGTTAACGTGCCACTGGGTCAACGATATTCAGTTCGCGGATATTTTGTACCGGCCATATCATCGCAATATCAATTTTTAGCCCCCTGTCCCTTGGCACAATTGCAACAATTTAATGTTGTACGTTATGTTTCATCAATGTTTCAATTTGATTCTAAACTTCGTATGTTTTTTTAAGGCGGGCCCCCCAGTAATTATGTTGCCTCCAGTTCTTTTGAATGCAGATGACTTTTCACGGGAATATAATTGCAAGTTGGAGGTTTTCGAAGAACACGATTTGACAATTGTTCAACCTACAGATGCTCCTTGTATTAATTGCACTAGTAATGATGAAAAAATCAAACCCGCGCTATTTAAAACGGATGCTGCAGTACACTCATACCCTTTATACTCTTCGCGCTTTACAAAAGATGTACATCGGGGATATGAGACTGAAACCACTGATGGCACTACAGTCCAAGAGGTGAAGTAACTTTCCTACGTCGTAGATTCAATATTAATTATTTGTAATTACAGATTTCTGGCAAAACGCGTAATAGTATTTCGGGGCATTCGGGTTCAAGAAAGGGGGTAAGTAATTCCGGATGTCTGTTTTACTTCTTACACATTTTTAATCACACGTCTATATTTTTTGTTGTTCCTTCTTTATAACACTTTAGTTTTAAGTTTAATTTTAATGTTCGTTTGTAACCGCTAAATATATGAGAGTTCTAACCTCACCAAATTAAAATTAAAAAATTAAATTAGATAACGTATACATACTTCCTGGATTTCGTCAAAAGCTTTTTTATTTTGGTGCATTTCAGCGTCGTCATAAGCGACGGGATTCCGACTGTTGTGTTGTGATATATTAAGGATCACGCTTTGTAGGTGGATATTTGGCCCAGGAATGACCTTGCGTGTCGTATTCTGTCTGGCTAAAAGTCTATTATAAGTTGTATTGTGTATTCATCTAGGCAGGAATATCTATTATATTTTGAATTGTGTGGACTCTAGGCGAAAGTGTTTTTTTTTTTGTTTTGTTTTATCTCCACATTTGTTAATGATTCAATTACAGATTTTAATTAAGACAAAAAATGTTAAATTTTATTTTACAAATATCATTTTTACATTAACTTAGTAGCTCTTCGCAAGCACTCTAAATTATACATTATCAATCTTTTGTTTTTTATATGCCGTTTGGAGTACAATAACTAATGTTTTTATAAAATAGCACAATAATTGATGTTTTCTTTTGAAAATTTGTTCTAATCATTCTGCTTCGGTTTTTTTTTATTTTTTTTTTAACATGTGTAAATGTTAAATAAAATGGGAGAATTCACTGCTTTTTTGATGTGGAAGGTCTTGTTAGAGATTATATCTCCACATTTCACCACAAATTGTTTACCCATTATCGTATCATAGATATGCTCGAGATAAAGTTACCCCATACGTTGTGTTTGGAGTTGGAATCTCCCGCCATAGAGAAATAATGATTTCCCGAGTCTATCTTGAGACTTTGGAATAGGGTATCAGGTTCATTGATAAACTGTATACACTGTGAAACTTCGGGGGCATAAGCAGAGATCACATATTTATGCCTTTGACTTTTTAAAGGAATACCTATAAAGCGGGCTTCTAGCATATGGAACTTGTATACATCTCTACTGTAGACGACTTTGTGTTGTAGACCATTTTTAACTAAGACAATGACCCCCCCCCCCCCCCACCCCCCCTCCCGAGTGAAATTTGGAAGATCTTGTCTAATTACTTTATGATTTGGGTAGCCCAATTCGTGCCTTTGGTTTAGCTTAGTTTCGCTAGCCAAAAGCACATCTGGGCGTTCAGCTTCCAGCAGATTGCTCAGATTATGCCTTCTTTCCATGCGGATTAGTGGATTAACATTCACAACAATCATTTTTAGAGTTAATTCAATCGCAGTGTACATTATGAATAAGGTGTGGAAACAGGGTCGAATAGATAATGTCAGTTTGAGCCACTAGTTCCATCAGTTTTTTTTTTTATCTTCTCGAATTTTTTATCAAACGCAGCAAACTGTCCTTGTATGGACAGTAATATTGCTGTTATATCAGGCGTTTTAATGATATTACGTGATTGTTCTAAGATTGGTGCATTTTTTACTCCACATGCCATTTGGGCGTATGACACAGTTGGTGCCACGAAGTTGTTGTAAGAGCGAGTTTTCATCCGTTTCTCTTCTTCAACTTGCTTCTTTTTAACTTCCAACTTTGATTATAGTTGTTGGTACTTAGGGCAACCTCTAAAGTTAGCAGGATGACCTGAGTTGTTACAGAGGACACAGGATAGTTTACTTCTATCCGGGAGCTGTTCTTTGCCCAATGCACATTCTTCAATGATATGTTCTTTAGGCATTTGACGCATCTGAAATGCATATTGCAATTCGCTGCCACATGCCCGAAACGTTGACAGCGCATACACTGCAATACGCGGTCACACTTCTTTATTTTCTCTCAACTTATTGTTTGGTGATTAATGTATTTAATATATCTAAGTCCATCAATTTTACTATTGGGGCTTAGCGACACAATGAAGAAAGGCAACTTACGCTTGCGATTTCTAGAATTTCCTGAAGAAAATGGTTTAACACCTGTAAATTTCAAGGTATCGTTTTCGAAGCTTTTTAGTTCGTCGAGCACCTCTTCGGGAGTAAAGGAAAGATCTACTCCTTTGGGGAGCATGCATACAGTTTTCTCCGATTTAGGGATGTACGTGTAGTACTTGCTTTTCGATTTCCCCAATGCCGATTTAATTTTGTGTTAACCTTCTAAATCATCGCATGTTAAACTTATTTTAAAATTATTTATACGTTTTGTTTTAAAAGTTTTGCATGTCAACTCAACCAATTTTATGAGATCCTTTGTCTCCCTGTAACTAATGTAAATAGGAGGTACTTTCTCCTTTTTTCGACTGGCACTTGCTGAGATGGTTCCTGCCTCTGATTTGGTTCCTGCTGTTGGTGTAGTTCCTTTTGTTGATGTGGTTATTGCTGTTGAGTTTCCTTAGCTTGTCGTGTTTTCTTTGGCTTGGTGTGTTACTGTTTTTGGCTTTGTTCTTGCTGTGGTTGTTGTACCTTTTTCGTTTTCCTCTCATTCCGGCCGAGATTGTTGTTTAGTTTAACAAGTTCCTCCATTTGTTTGTCGAGTTCTTGTTTTTTAAGACCAATCTCATGGATGAGTCTGTTGTGGACCTCTACCTGATTGCTGACGTCTGCATTTGTTTCGATGGCAGCTAGTTCTTGGAATTGGTTTCCAGCCCCCGAGTAATGAGCACCATGTGCCTTGCCTTCGCCTTCGCCTTCGCTGTTGATACTCAACGCGTCTGTATTATTGTTTTTATTGGCCTTATGAGGTTTAGCCTTTGGATTTAGGTCTATATTTTGCCTTCTCCGAAGCATCATTTTGGCATCCATTTGATTTACGTCCATATTTTTATTACATTTTTCGTTCTCACTTTTTATTACATTTTTTTTATTGTTTTATTTTTATTCCGCGAGCGACAGAACCAAAATCACGTTCAAGAGTTTATTTATTATACTGTGCACATACACCAATAGGAACACTTCGTATGTCGCATATCGGCACTACTGGTTTTTTAATTATTTTGGGTGCAGAGAAGTCCCAAGCGTATCCGTACTCATTTATCTTAATAAGCACACGATATCCAATTGCACTATCAGCTCGCGCGACAAGTCTTACTGTGGGAACCTAAGCAAACAAATGGATCTCCACACACGCGTCCGAGTGAAGTGCAAAGTTATCTATCTGTGCGTTCCCCAAGCAAACAAACGGATCTCCACACACGCGTCTTAGTGCTGTGGAAAGTGCCAGGGTATTCACGCGAGTGATGTGCAGTGACCTTGCCCAAACAAAATAAATCATTATGGAAAATTTAACAAGCCTCAGGTCTTGCTAAATAAGGCCAAGACCGGTTCCCGGTTGTCGATGATGATGATGATGTGCAGTGCGGGAAAACCCTTTCCATTCCTTGAGTCTCTTTTCCTCATTGTCACACCTCTGCTTGCTTCCCTCAGGCTTCGATACACTCAATTGATTTATAATCTTTGGAGAGTTTTTGCTGTCTGATTGACATAGTGTTCGTCATGGAATGATTTAACATAGAGTGGACAAGTTCTTGATCCAATGGATAAGAGACTATCTTTCTGGCCATTCAATGTAAGTGGTTCTTGATGGTGTCAAACCTGTCTCCCTTCAAATTAATTCAGGTGTTCCCCGGGTTCGGTACTCTCGCCCACTCTTTTCCTGATCTTTATAAAAAATATTTATGATCTCTTGCCCATTACCCACAATTCAATTCACTCTTTTGCTGATGATAGCATGTTGAGTTTTTCATAATTATACGAACATTGCCGACCAAACTCTTCGAACGTCATTACCAATCAGCAGATTATGCTTAATACATTGAATTCCGGCTTCAACAGGATATATCAATGGGGATTATCAAACCGAGTAGAATTCAATGCCTTAAATATCAGTGCTATCTCTTGTCGTCAAAGGCGAGTCCCAAAGTAAATATACTGTCGATGAAGGGACTATTAATCCTCGGCACTCGAATTAATTCGACTCTTTAATTATAATGACCACACATTTGATGCTGCGAAAAGTGCAGCTAAATATAGCGGGTTCCTTAAGAGATGCAAAAAATACTTTACTCCATCCAGTCTGGTCACTGTTTACAATGCGTATATTCATCCCTATGGAGTTAAACTCCCATGTTTGTTTGCGCTAAACGGTCTCGATGGGCATTGTAACTTATTGACGACCCATCCGTATGTCGATCAATTCCGTAATTAGAACATAGGCGCAACATATGATGCTTGCCTCTTTTCTATAGGTATTATCACGGTCGTTGCTCAACTGAACTTGCTGAATGTGTTCCGCCCTTCAGACATTTTCCCGTGATATTCGTCAATATGTGATGGGCACCAGTTCACGTTGAAAGTCAACTTCAGGTGCAAAAATAAATTAAAAAAAAGTCATTCTTTAGCCGAACCACACCAGCGTGGAATGCTCTACTTGATCATGTGTTTCCTCGTCGTTGTAATGTCCAGGCATTCAAGACAAATATATATCGATACCTCTCTTCCTTGAAGAGTCTCATCTGCTCGTACTGTGCTCCGACATTTAAGGGTAGATCAAAATTCCGCTTTGTACGCGCATTAGTGTAAAAAAAAAAACGTAATAGGTTAGTTTTCTTTATATATTCTAATAATGTTTTGAAACAGTCTTATATTTCTATTGTGGCGGTTTGGGTAAGTGCCGGCACGGGGACGGGTTCACTAAATATCCCACCGTTTGTTCCTACGAACACACGTTCACAAACAAATATCCATGAATCAACGTCAGCAAAACGGGCTCCAGAGTGTTGTCCACACCGAACGATCGGCACCATAAGAAATGAAACAATTAGTAGATTTATTAATATGCTTTAGTTCCACTGATTTATTTTCACAGATCGTTTGCGATCAGATTTTATTCTAATATCTATATTTTTACAATTAGTCACTACTTAGTCTTATTATTCATGTTTGACCGTATTTTAGTCTCAAAAATGATTGCAAATTTGCTGCACTGTTTTTGATTGGAATTTAGACTGTCTTTTTGTTTACTCCGAGCCGAATAAAACTAAGCTGGCCGTGCGGCATTTACTTAATATAATCAAGCAGCACAGCACCAGCAGTTGTAATGCACCAAGAAAGGAAACAATCGACCCGAATGACGAAATTTATGATTATTGTTCACTCGACTCGCGTGACGTGTTCGCTCTCAGCATGTTTACATTTTATGGTTTGAAAACTTTTATTTATAACGTTTTTCTACATTAATAATGAGTATCCCCGCCGTTTTTGGATATGACCTATATAAGACGGTTTGGAATAGAATCACAGTTTTTTTTTTTAAATAGTCTTGGAAAATTTGGTCCCAGGTACACGAATAGCTTCGATTAAGGTGTCCTTGTCTTCAAATTGTCTGCCCCATTCATAAACTTTACGAGATAGCCATGACCAAACATTTTCGATTGTGTTTAAGTCCGGCGAAGAGGACGGCCATGGCAAAAGTTCCACGTCTTCTGATTGAATCCAATTTCTAACAACCCTGGAAGTGTGGATGGGGGCATTGTGTTGTTGGAAAATCCAAGTCCGAAAATGTTTTTAATTTTTGGAAATGACCGTTCCAGCAAATATTTGTAGTTGTTTCCGTCCATTGATGTGGACAATAACTCCAACTCGATTGTGCCATAGTAGGTAATAGCTCCCCACACTATGACATGTGATGTACGGCTGTGATGTCTTACCAAAATAAACTCCTCCTTTCTCAGATCATGTCATGGAAATAAAAGTTTAAACCATCGGGACCGTCAAGGTTAAACCTTTTTTCATCCCAAAAGACAACGCGTTTCCATTCACTGGTCCAGGCGACATGTTCTCTTGCAAAGTTCATTCGATGCTCCTTGTGTAGTTGCCTCAAAACAGGTTCCTTTTTAATTTTTTTTTCTTGATAGTATCACTGTTTTTTGTTATCCTTCGGACCGTTGCTATGCTGGCTGATGCTCCGCTTTTGGCCTTACTTTAGGCGCTAGTAGAGTAGAATCTGAGGCAAGCCGTAGAATCAACCGCTTGTCTGGTGATGTTGTTGCTTCAGATGTGCGTCCTTTTTGATTTTTCCCATATTTTTGTGGATCTGCAAGATAACTGTTTACAACAGTCTTACTTCTGTTAAACCTCCTTTCTATTTCTCGGCCTGAGAGTCCTAAATCCTTGAAAGCATCTATTTGTCCTCTTTCTGTCGCTGTCAACGGCTTTCCGGAACTCATTTGTGTTTCAAATTAAATAAAAACAGTTCTTTTCAATACAGCAACGAAATATTCCCAATGGTCTCATCCTAGTGACGCACTTTTTTATACCCTTTTTAAGTAGTTTATTATTTGATCTTGGGAAATTCCAAGCGTCGTTCCTTAACTACCCTTCAATTTTATGAATTTCTTTTGGGAAAATACGTACCTATTCACAGGCAGTATATGTTTCCGGGTACAACATTTCCAACAGGTATAAAGAGCGAAAATTAATTGCAAAATTTGTGGCCTCATCCTAGTTATTGGGAGTGTATGTTGTCTTTAATGTTAAGTGCTCTTTAATAAGATATAAACTTTGATTCTTTAAACCTATCCACTATTTTATTAAAGACCGGGAACCGGTCTTGGCCTTATTTAACAAATCTCTCCACCGGTCCCGATTTCGAGCCAATTTCATCCAGTTTGGTAGTCCCAGGCTCTGGGCGTCCTAGTCTACGCCATCCCTCAATCGCAGAGAAGGTCTGCCGCGCTGTCTCCTTTCATACATCCTGCCACAAAGAATTTTCTGGGCAGGTTCCTCTTCGCTCATTCGAGCTAGGTATCCCGCCCACCGGAGTCTACCGAGCATGATTTTTCAACATGAGCTTCAAGGTAGATCGCATACAACTCATGGCTGTAGCGTCTCCAGTATCGTCTCCCCTCACATACGGGCCCAACAACTCTCCTTAAGACCTTCCTCTCGAACGCGGCTAAGAGTTCAGAGTGCCTTTTATTGAAGACCCAGGCCTCGGATCCATACATGAGTACTGGTAAGACCATGGTCTTGTACAGTAGTAGCTTGAATGTTCTGGCTAAATTTCGGGATTTAAAGAGCCTTGATAGACCATAATAGGCTTTGTTGGATTTGATCAGCCGTTCGCGTATTTCTTCTTCCTTATTGTTATCGGTTGATACTACTGACCGAAGGTAGTTAAAGGATTGCACTACTTCAAATTCGTGCTCGACTACCCTGATAGTTTGACCAAGGTTAGGTCTTCTTTTCGCAGAAGTTGCCACCATGTATTTAGTTTTCCCCTCATTAATCTGCAGTCCCAGGTTTTGTGCCGCCTGCTCGATCTGGGTGAAGAAGTCCTGTACAGCCGAATCGGATCTACCGATGATGTCGATGTCATCTGCGTAGGTAAGTATCAGGCTGGATTTGGTGACAATAGTCCCTCTAGTTGTAACGCCAGAGTCACGGATTGATTTCTCCAACGCCAGGTTGAAGAGGGGGCAGGCCCGACGGTCCCCTTGTCGGAGTCCATTAAAGATGTTTATTGGTTTGGACAGCAATCCCGCTATTTTTATTTGACTAGTTACGTTGGTCATGGTCAACCTACAAAGTTGTATCAATTTGTTTGGAATGCCGAACTCTCTCATGGCATTGTGGGGGTTCTCTATACTACATGGAGAACCAACCCACAATTTCAACCACCATTTCCGCCTTATTTCGACCGCTTTTAGCGTGTCATATCAACCCCTATCCCATCGTTCGGTAATTCACCTGCAAATCGTATTTCCCAAAAGGACGTATAGCTAAACTCATTATCCTATGCAGATAATGCATAATTGAGTTTAGCTATATTTTCGCCATACGGCAACTCCATTTCGCTAACCCATAAGATTTCCACCGGAAATCGCATCATGTCGGTTAGCAACGGCATAGTCTGATCAAACGACGCGGTTGCATAATCATGCAATCGCTGGGGAAATTATTAAAGTATTTAATTTAGTTCCCATGATCAGATTTCCCTAGCCAAGTCGGCGTCCTACTCACTTTCCCCAGACACTACATTCGGTGGGGATCAATGATCTCTTTTCGCAGGTGAATAGCACCAGCTACATTTTTCTCTCCTCCACAATTCTGTCTCCTTACAGTTCAATGCACTCTGAAATCACCACAGCCATCGCACTAGGGCAGTCGGTCATCTTCAGAGACTGCATTTGATACAAGCGCACAAGCTAAGCCAACCTCGAAGTTATTGCGCTCTCTCTTTTGTTCTTTTCATCCTTCGCATGTCCCAATGGATCCACCTACAAATTCGCTTTAAAACTATATTTACATTTATTGTTTCGTTTAGACGTGCTGAACACTTAAAATTTAATTGATAAACCACGAAATTATATTATTACAATTGATAAACCACGAAATTATATTGTTACAATTGATAAACCCCGAACAAATGACTAACGTAATCGGCTTCTCTCCGCAAGTGGTAGTTATGGACGGCTTGTGCGTGTGCACATTTTGAAAGTTGAATGTGACTCGATGCAGCGTGACCACCCGCGATGGTGATTGTAAAGCGACTGTTTATTCGGCGAAGTATTAAATTAAAATTTCGTGAGGCGACGTGACCTAACCGCGGTGATAAACGACAAGCGACTGATCCCAATTAGGGATGCAATTTTAATTTTGCATTCGCGCGGCTATTAGCCAATCATCATCGCACTCTCTCATGAATCTTTTCAGTTGCACGTCACAGTGAGGTGAATAATACATGCACATCATTCGACAGTCGCTGGACATGCGAAGGATGAAAAGAACAAAAGAGAGAACGCAATAACTTCGGGGTTGGCTTAGCTTGTGCGCTTGTTGGGAAAAAACCAGGCACTTTTCTTTTTTCGGTGGTCTTTTTTTCAGATCTTCTAAGCTCTTTGTATTTCTCCTCGCGTACCCGCGTCCTACGAGACTGGCGCATTGCCTGGTATGCAGCATTCTTACGTTCAGTCACTAGTTTGCACTCATCATCAAACCAGTCGCTCCCATCTCTACGACTACAGCCTAAGATGGAGTTGGCAGTACTAATGACAGTATTCTTAAGGCGTGTCCATTTCTCTTCTACGCCCGGCATTCTGGCCTCAGGAATTATTCTCCCTCTATCGATTTATTCGGAGGCGAGCCCGAGGGCATGACCAAAGGTGTTACTGGTATTCTCACTGCGTAAGCCAGCTGTTTTGATCCGAACCTGATCCGCGGCTGCAATACGTCTCCGTAAGGGAAGCCCCGCTCGGACAACTATATCAATAAGATAGTAATCCGAGTCGACGTTGGCACCTCGATACGTTCGTACCGTCATCAGACTCGAGGAGGGGCGGCGATCTATTAACACGCGGTCAATTTGGTTGCGAGTGGATCCATCAGGTGACCTTGTGGATACCTTTACGCGGAAACCTGGTACTCGCAGCGACCAAGTTTTTTGATGCTGCCAGTTCGATGACTCGTAGTCTCATTAGTGTTCTAGGGGCTCTGTATAGGGAGCGGGCGTTCCATGAGAAAATTCTTAAATCGGTTAGCCATTTTCGTTTTCGTGGTCCTCGTCGTGTATCCGGTCTATATCCGAGGCTTCTTAAATTTTCCATAATAATTTTTTTTTTACGGGCAAGGTTATTAGTTGGTTCACTACTTGGCGGGTGCCAAAGTAGCTATCCAAGGGTGTCACGCGGAGACTGCATGTCAACTTGGATTGAACAGGGACACGGATCGTCCTGGCCTTCGCCGGGTTGAAAGCAATCAGAGACTTTGCCCTGTGCGTTCGCTCCCATCCCCCCATTATATTATATGTATGTGTTTATATTGAGCAGATGTTACTAAGAGAAAGTCGATGTAGCGATATAGCGAAGTGGCCGAAAATCATCGAAAAAATGGAAACGACGCGCTTCGCTATATATGCTCACACATTTTTTGTTGTTGAGAATTTCACTTTTATATTATTAAAATCATGTTTTTAAAGGTTCTAACATATTCTATCAACAAAATAAAATCGATTTTTTTAAACATTTGTAGGTGCTATATCCCCATAAGCGATTCCTAATTGATCGCCGGTACTTATTTATTTCTTTGGGATGTAATACTGTGTAATAAAAAAAATTGTATATTGATATGAATATTAAAATTTACTTCTGAACCTGATGTGTAACAATATCACGATCCCAAGTACAATAACTTGCGGTTCCACAGGTATCTATTCGTCTTTAATGATGCCAATGATATTGTTTTATATTATTGGGTATCTACAACTCTATTATGCTATTGATTGTTTGTGTATTTTAGAAGTTATGAATTTTTCTACGTACCTACAAATAATTTGGTATATTATATATGAGTATATGAGGATATGTTGTTGTTATATTGCAAAGAATCCATTAAGCAATGAAATTTAAAATTTTAGGACAACTGCTCTGGTGTGTGTGAAGGGTCTGGTTGCATATACAAAATTAATTGCTCATTATTCGTTTCGCATGATCACCAGAGCCCGTACCTATCCGAGGCTGAGGAATGTTTTTTCTTTGTAACTTAGTTCGTTTTCCTTAAAATAATAAATATTTTAAATATATCAATAATAAATATTTTAAATATATAACCTTTTCTATTGGGTTTTATATCAACCACAACACAATCCCCTTGCATGTCGATAATAACTTTGCTGCCTAGATAATATATCGTTCAAATTACTTTCCTTCCAGCATCCCTTACATCACACCAAATCAACACCTGTACCTTCCGAAACACACAAACCAGTGAGTGAAAATGATCACGTTAAAATATTGTTATGCCTGTGTTAATGAAATTTGTACGCAGGTCTCTGGAGGTGGATTTTCCGAGGAGCCTATCAAATCACCAAAGCGTTTAAATAAATCCGAGGGAACGTTAGCCAGTAAGGACTATCAAACCTCACTCAGACTATCTCTTCATAATGCATCAAATTCCCCAAGGGTGATCAATGTAGGTATATTTTTAGGAACGTGTAACATAGTTAACTGTTGCTATTACAGGAAACGGAAGGATATTCTGGAAAACCAGGGAATAGTGGTTTGGACTCACCTCAAACTACTTCGAAAGACCTCCAGTCTCCTCTTGGAGAGAAACGGCAACCAACAGAAAAACAGAGAATACAATCATCAAACCTAATAAACGCTAATAAAGTACAGGAACATTTGAAAACTCAGAAGCCTCAATCACGACAACAAACATCATCTGATGAGCACCATATTTCCAACATTGAGAATGGGCACCAGAGCTCAAGTAATGAAGAAAACATTCAATCATCAGGGAAAAATCGTTTATCAAACCCTTCCTATTTCTATCATGTCGAGAGTGGTTCACGAAACCAAAAACATCTTACACCTCGTGCTTCTGTAGCATCTAAAAATGAATCGATAGCCCCAAAAAATAACTTAGTTGGCAGATCCAAGTCAAACAAACCACGTCCCCTTCTTTTTGAGTACGTGGTAGATGAAAAATCGACCGCAGCCAGTGTTGAAACCACAGTAGACAACCACTCCATGATCTCTCCAACAAGCTTCATTCAAG
Organism: Microdon myrmicae; assembly: GCA_963931805.1. Taxonomy (NCBI): domain Eukaryota; kingdom Metazoa; phylum Arthropoda; class Insecta; order Diptera; family Syrphidae; genus Microdon; species Microdon myrmicae. Next base: position 113,714,930 of record OZ007499.1, on the reverse strand, counting down.
AGACCAGTAAAGGTTTATCTGACAGTAATATTCCGACAGGAGTTTGCCTTATTCCTCAACCACAACGAAAGGACAGTGAAAACGATGAGTACGCAACTGTACAGATTCGATCTCAAACCATTTTGACAATTCAGAATGCCACCGATAAAGGTAAAACTGAAGGTTACTTATATCAAGAATGTCCGATGATATATTTTGAAGACATTACTGATAGGCAATATTGCAATGAGGATAGAACTGTCGGACATCCTGAAAGGAAGGGAGTAATTTGTGATGATCACATGTCCTCATTAGTTCTGGCATTGAATCAATATTTTGTAGATGATTCGCAAGGGGCCATTGGAGGACCTAAAATTATGCAGTCGATTCCACAATATGAGTCCCAAGAAGATGAAAGAGACCACTCCATACCCAAGATTTTAAATAACGTGACCCAACGTCCTACAGCCACATCTGCGTTAGATGCAAAGTTACCTGTGGTAAATGAAGCACAGCGAAAGTCCCAAACTTATCAGATAATGCAGTTGACACCAGAACCCCAAGGAAATAATAGAAACAATACGCTGGTTTTAAGTAATAGGAATCCAGAAACCGGGGGTCCAACGTCGTCTGTTGCACCAGCGATCTCTCGAAATCCTGCGGTCATTCAGTCGACAGCTCGGCATACAACCCAAAGAAATGAGAAGAACCATCCGCCACCTATTGTTTTAGGTAATAGGATGCAAGGTAATCGAGGTACACTTAGGTTAGAATCGAGGTCATCTCTCAGCGACTCCCAAGGGAGCACTCGAACTCCGCGGACCTTGAATTCCACGCCACGGTGGATGCAAGGTAAGCGAGGTACACTTAGGTTAGAATCGAGGTCATCTCTGAACGACTCCCAAGGGAGCACTCGAACGCCGCGGACCTTGAATTCCACGCCACGGTGGATGCAAGGTAAGCGAGGTACACTTAGGTTAGAATCGAGGTCATCTCTGAGCGACTCTCAAGGGAGCACTCGAACTCCGGGGACCTTGAAGTCCACGCCACAGTATAAGACTAGGAGAAATGAAGGGGGCCAGTTGCCACCCATGGTTCTGAGTAACAGCATCCCAGAAAACAGAGATACGTCTAAGTTACATCCAAAATTACAAGGAGTTCGTCAAACTGCTCAGACCACGCAATCTACAACACAACAGGAGTTCCAAAGAAAGGAGAAGATATCGCTTGTCAATCAACCTTTGGTTCTACAAGATGTGGTACAAAATAGAAGAACTACATCTGCACGATTGCCGCCGTTGTCATTGGTTAAACATAAACCACACACTGTGAACGAACCAGTATCAGTTAACTACACCGCACAGAAGGGTGGAGCGACAAAAAAACCCCCTCTTCACTCAATCGAAGATGGCAGAATCGAAACTGTGTTAGATCCCTCGCCACCCACAATTCTCCAGAAACAATCAAAACACGGTTCAAATACTTTAGACTTGTATGCATTGGAGGCGCATCAAGAGTCACAGAGAGGAAAAACAAGGCCCCCTAAATGTTCCTCACCATCATTAGCTCAACGACACAAATTGCAACAAAGTGAAACCGGTTCTGTAGAAGTTCCATTTTCGGCATTGCGTTCCACAAACTCCTCTGAATTCCACCCAAAACCGCATAAAGGAAATTCACCACATCGGCAATCGGAATTAAACATGAGAAGTCCACAGTCTCATACCATGCAAACACTAGAAGTGCACGAGAGTGTCGAATATGGCTTTGACGAACCACCCGATGGAGGAACAGAGAAAAAGAGATCTTTCCTAAGCGTGGTTTACGAACTTTCTTCAGCCACTGCCTTGTCGTCGGATGATCAGTATGATCATAAGCACGAAAGTACACGTGGAGTGAAACCGCATTTTGTCGTGTTAAATTCTGATGAAAATCATGATTCAATAAATAAGAACGAACCTAAATACGATGTTAATTCCGTTGAATCTAGAAAATTAAAATGCACACATCGGGAAGACGTGTCTGGGGAAGATAATCATCTACCAAGTGATGTGTTTAGCGACATGCCACTTAATATTACGGCGCGACAAATTGATAAGGAAATTGTTTCATTAGAAACAATAGAACAACCCCGAGTAACAGATGTTCAAAACATATCTCTACACCTAAATCCAGATGATCATATTTCATCAAATCAATCAAACACTGATTTACCTTCTTCTTCGTTTACTGAACAGAGCGCCGAATTTATGCAACAGTTACAAAAATTACGAAGAACAAAAACCAAAACTATACTAAAGTCATCACCAGAAAGCCAGGTGGAGCCTTCGTCTACAATTGCTAATTCACCATCAGAATTGTCGCTTTTGATTGCCTACGAAAGGTTTCTGGCTAATATGGCATCATTTTACAATGTAGAAACCGATACTAATCCACCGTCACCACAGTTCGTAAGATCACCGCAAGTCAATATTTCAACAAAGGGGGCCAACTCAAAATCACCTTCATCCACAAGGCCTCACCAATGCCCAATTCAGAACCCCGCCCCAAAATCCTCTCCAAAAACTTCGGATATATCCAAAGAACGGCCCAAATCAGCGCGCATAAATTTGGCAAGAAAACAATCTCTCGTCACCAACGATAAACGAGATCCAAGAACGTCACCTACGACGCCGTTATCTGCTCGACCGTCCCTTTCAAAAACTTCACCGGGACGAGGTCTGAAATATGCGAACCCTGGGGGCACAAACCTCACTCAGCCGGAGAGGTCCAAATCTGCTGAATCAAATGCAAGAGCGCGTTCCAAGCCTAGTGAAATACCTATACTCAAAAACTCATCACTGCAAAAAGCAGCAGTTCGAAATACCGTGGGCACAAATCGCAATGTACCAAATCCGTCCACACATTCAAAGGCATCATCGGTAAAACCACGCCTCGGAAATGCCTCTACAGAGCATTCAAATAACAGGACTTCGGCATCAAAGAAACAGTCTTCTACGGGCGTGGTATGTAAAAGACCAGCTACTGCGAAACTTCCTGCCACAATCAATTCGAAGGCGACCGGCGTAGTATCTAAAAGACCAGCCACTGCGAAACTTCCCACCACAATCAATTCGAAGACGACTGATGAGTCTCCAACATCGTGTACTTAAGTATTTTGACATGTCAAAAACCATCAGCTCACAAACCGACCAAAACCGACTCAATATTTAATTTATTTTTACACGTTCTGTTAAATAACAATTTTTATTAAAATAAATTGTATTCTCTAGTTACGATATGAATTAAAATGAATTATTTCCATTCCATTGCTCTCATGTTTGGAGCTTGGCTCCTAAACATACCCTCGACCTACTTGACAGCATACAGAGACGAGCGTTCCGCCTGATCGGGGAGTCGGGACTACAGCCAGAAGGCGCGTAGGCGACCTCTGTCTGTTTTACATATATTATCACGGGTACTGTTCTTCGGAGATTCTTAGTATTGTTCCGCGCAATTCCGCTTATATGCGCTCCACAAGACAATCCGACGGATCGCACCCGTTTGTGGTTCATCTCCCGACGGCGCGAACATCCCTGCATCAGAACTCGTTCCGTTACAGAGCGGGGAAGCTGTATAACTCCCTTCCCATGGAGCGTTACAACCTGCAACTGGTCAAAAAGAACTGCGACAGTTATTTGATGGCATCTCGGAGCGCCCACTCGGCTCTATAGGTTCGCCTCTCCCAAGAGAAGTCTAATACAAAAAAAAAAAAAATTCAAATAATCCCAATACGATTAGGACAGCTCGAAACTCGTCCATGAACTGCCAGGGGTATTTCACCCCAAGCTGGAGTTAGTATTTCATTTATGGTCTAATTGCTGAAACGCGTCATAAAGTTACAGACTGCATGAAATCCCCGACAACACAGCCACGATTCTTCGGAGTATCAATCCTCTGGTTGCACGCGTTTTTGATTCTAACAAAATTCGTTCTGTTAACATCGGTGGGATTGGAGCGTCATTGTTTGAAAACTCTATTTTTTCCCGCTGTAATCTGGTCGCATAAAACCAAGGGTTATCAGATGAACTTCGTTTAATGGAATGCGGACGGTAGATCTCCATTCCGAGAAGAATAATATCTGGGACCGACTCCGCGCATGCATTAGCATCAGAGTCTTCACCTCCGACCACGGAGAGGATGCGAAGAAATTCTGACAAATTGTCCCACTTGGTAGCCCCATACCTCCATACAGGGCGTTGCTCCTTAGGTCGGTTATTCGCTTGAAATGCAAATGGTTGCGCGACAGATACCAAGCAGATATCTGAGTTTCCCATTGGCGCAGCAACCTCCACGGTATAAATGCTCGGCTCGGATGTCAAAAACAGATCCAGGGTGTTCGCATAATCACCTCGGACATCCGGCACTCGCGTTGGTTCCTCCACGAGTTGAATCTAATTGCGGCTAACAGCGAACATACCCGCCAGCCTCCCAGACTCGTCGGTTCTGTTAGAACGTGCCAACCAGCCGGAATTGTGTACATTAAAATCGACAATTTCAGAACCTGGCTGGCTGATCTGTATCCAGTCGATGGCACGTGAAAGATGTTCGAAAAATGTCGCTGGTCGATCGTCATTCGGGGAGCGGTAAAGACAAGGACATTTAACAGAATTCCTCAGCTCGGGGGGGGGGGGGGGGGGGTACTGTGCCGGTTGCCTTGAACGCCACCAATCATCTTCCCATTACCTAGCTAAAAACCCCAATCTAGGGCATACAAAATGAATAAAAAAACAAGTATTGTGGCAGTTCTATTGAACGCCACTACTTTCCTTACGGCTATGGTAAAGAAATAGTTTCCTAAAATACATAAAAAGCGTGTACTTACCTTCCATAGTCGTACCTATAATATCAGAAATACCTTGAAGTATTAATTCTAGCTGACATAAAATTTCATCAGCAACAAATGTAAATTTCCCTAAAAGCAGTTTGGCCGCACCATCACGCAACCAACATGAACCGAACCAATACATTGTACATGTCTCGGTTCGATTTTACTTCATCTAAAACGCATCCTCTACACGTAAGCGCAATTTGGTTGCACTTTCAGGCAACCAACATTGCCCATACAATATCCATGCGATATTCCCTTGCGCCAGCCGCACACATGCAGAAAGTGTTTATCTTTCCTTGCATTTCATGCCCCCATCGATCGGTCACATGACCGACCAATACATGAGGGCATGCGGCCGACCGCCCAAGCAAGTGGAGTTCTCAAAATGGAAATTTTCCATCGAGAATACGACTACGTGGAGATGCCAGCAAAATGTACATGGTCAGATATAATGCTTTACGCAGTCGTTGATTGTGTAAACATTTCAACCCCCTTTGATGGGATGCTTGCACCAGCAGCAGATCATTGCTCATGGTGTTACCCTTATGGATTTGGTGAGCCACGGTCCACATACTGTGGACACACACACACCATGAGTAACAGAAGCGAGCATCGTTTATGTTTCGCGCCCTACGTGTCGATGCTAATTAGTATCTTACCATATATGGCCATCGAAGCGATGGATGGAATGGGAGTCGTTGTTTAACTGCGGTGAATTGCGGCCGCTAAACTAAATCGTATATCTTTTATTCCTTTGTGTGCCAAGTCAAATTCAATATATTAAATTAACCTAAACATTCGGTGTTTAGTACTCGTACAATTGAACATGAACGAAATTGTATATCTTTTATTCATTTGTGTGCCAAGGTCAATTCAATATATTAAATCAACCTAAACATCCAGTGTTTAGTACAATTGAACATAAACGAAATTGTATATCTTTTATCCATTTGTGTGCCAATCATTATTCAATCGAAGTTGCTGCATTGACAGTCAAGTTGGGTTATTTGAGTGAACCTGTGCCCCTGAGGCACCTTACAACGGGAAGTACCAATAATAAACCCCACACGACTACCACCTAAACCAACCTTTTCTAGAACCGGTCCATCAGTCAAACCCCGAAATAAGGTCAGGGATTTTTCCTGACCATTTCACGGAGCTTATAGCTTGATGGGGTGTCTAAGGCTCTCCAATTCAATCAGACCGGATGTTTGTTCGAGACCAGTTTGGCTGTGACATGCGAGGTTTCGTGTTCTACCTTAAAATCAAGCTGGTTATTTAGAATAATGCAATCGCCTTCAACCAATTTCAGCAGGACTTATTTACGACTTTCTTTACTAATACTCGGTAATAAGCTAATCGATCACAGGTTCATTGGGTTTGTGCCACCCTTTCTTTTTTTTTTTGGGATCGGATATCGGTGGCTGTTTTCCAATCCGTTCGATAGTGTGTATTACTCAACGCATAGTAAAACAGGTCTATGTATATCCATTGCCATTGGAGGAAGGTATTTCAGTGCAATGTTGGGTACTCCAACAATGTCTACTGAATTTTTGCTTCTCGGACATGTCGAGGAAGAATGGATCACTAGTGGTATGTATATTCATCATCATCATCGGCACTACAACCGGGAACTGGTTTTGGCCTTATTTAGCAAGTCCTGGGGCTTGTTAAATTTTCCATAATGATTTGTTTTTTCCGGGCAAGTCTTGTGCCAGAGGCTCCCCGACGGGGAATCGAACCCCGGTGTCCCGCGTGACAGGCGGGTACTCTAACCACTATACTATCGAGGAGCCTGTTATGTATATTATAAACAATTCAAATACTGGTAAACATTTAAACTATAAATCGACTTACGTGGATTTGTCAGACCGCTCTGGTTTTCTAATTGCACGGAGTTGTTGGCTTCCTGAGCCCCCTGTTCGTCTTTTTGTCTGCGTGTGGCTGGTGTGCGGTTCACTTTTACAGTCCGCGCGCGATTGGCGTTTCGCGGTTTACGCGGGCCACTCGTGATTGGGAATCGATTTATATTTCCTGGACTATAAATGTTTGACGACGCTGGGGTATGATTTATATTCTCCGGTGTATAAGTTTTGAACAACATTCGTTCGCGATTTTTCTCGGACATTTATTTCTCGGACTATAAATCTTTGACGGCGCTCGGGCATCATTTATATTTTCCGGAGTTTGAACTTTCGCCCAAACTCGTTTGCGAATTTTTTCCAATTGAAAACTTTCCGTCAACGTTTTCTGACGTTTTGTCTCTATTGCTCGACGCCAACTTATATACTTTGATTATTGTCAACTGTTTATGTAAATTTGCATGAAGTAGTTTGTGCAAATTTACCACTTGGCGCGGTTATAATTATAGTGATCTAGAGAGGGGGATTTTTGGGGATTTTGAGTGAGGCCTTGGGTGTGAGACACTAGTCGAGATTCAAGAAATAGAAGAATCAAATGTTAACTTCCGAAAGGAACCTTTGACACTTCCTGTGGAGAATTAGGAGTCGCGTACATGCGAGCTACGTGACTACAAACAAATGTTATAGGCTATTCACATTTAGCCAGAATTGTAGGGTGTGTTTAATTGAAAGAAAAAAAATTAATTTTTTTGAGATCTGTGTAAATCTAGCTGTATCCTTGCTAATTGTGTTGGTAATATAAACTGAAATTACGAGAGGTGTCCTGCAAAAAATATTTTTTGCGATCAGTCTTTTTATTAATAAGTTTATCACGTAACAGCTCAATAAGGTTCAGTGTAGTTTCTTTACAACCCACCGCACCTTTTTCCAGCGTATTCGCTACTCCTTAAAGACGTATTCAAAGCCAGCCTTGGAGAGTCTTCTAATTATGTAAAAAGGGAAAGTCTATTTTCGTGTATACCTTGCTATTGTGCAGTTCCGTTACATAATTAACATGCGTTAATTATCACCCCCCTCCCCCCTCCCCTCCTCTCTTTAAATTTTTAAAAAATCTATCGCTAATTCGTGTCTTTATCCAAAGAAACTCACATCACATTCCTGACAACAACATATTTTCTACATGCAATAGTCACATTCGAAAATCACATCATCCCTTACAACACAAAATCCCATCCCAAGAAATGATATTCTGTCCTCAAAACTTTTCGTTGCATTGCTATGCAAAAACTATCCATTTTTCCTCCATCAAATCGCAGGCGTTCAATTTCTACCACAAATAGGAATTACTAATGTTGTAAACGAATGCCCAAAATATCAAGTATAAACAAATTACCAACAACTCCCCCATTCCAGCAATGTACCACTAACTTCAACGTTAGCAACGATTTTTTATTTAGGGTTGAGTGTTGCGAATACCAACCCTAGGTTCAACGAATAGGTGAAATGAAGGAAGGGAAGGAAGGAATTGAATCAATAAATAGGCTCACGAATTGGTGGGAAGAAGAGCTGGAAAGCGATAGTGAACCAGCGTGGTTGAATTTGCTGTGTTCAAAAAAAAAAATTGGTTTGTTAAAAAAAAAGAAAACATTAAAGTAATTTTAAAAAAAAGGGAATAAATAGTTTTGTTTAAAGAGAATAAAGACCAAAAAAATTATTTTGTTCAAAGAAAGAAAACAACATTAAAGAAATTAAAACACAATAGCAAATAGTTTTGTTCAAATAAAGAGAGAAAACATTAAAGAAAATAAGGAATAGTTTTGTTTAAATAAAATAAAAGACGAAAAATTAAAGTTTTGTTCAAAGAAAGAAAACCACATTAAAGAAAGACAATAGTAAATACTTTTAACCAAAATAGAGAATGAAAACATTAAAGTCAATAATGAATAGCTTTGTTTAAAGAAAATAAAGACATCATCAATAGTAAATAGTTTTGTTATTGCTATTAAATAAATAGAAACAATAAAGAAGAAAAACCCAAAAACAAAACCAAAGGGCGTAGTTTCTTTTTTGTCTTTTTCGAGCCATCACCGCCACAGAATACTGGTACCAACCACAACGAAAGGCACAGGAAGGACGGCCCAACCAAGTTAGGCGAACATTGGGCTGCATAGGACCCAATGTCTATAAGGAAACAGTGAGTACTCTTTCTCATAAGAAATATCTTAATTGTGAGCATAATAATATATGCAACAGACTTACTATTGTAATTATATCTTTAAATTACGAATTTCAACTTAATTTCAACAAGTGAAGACTCAACTCAGCAATGTTATCCGTAAAATTCGGTGTTTTGTCTTCTAGGTGTGTACCTGTGTCCACTAGCTATAACGAGGCTTTTATATCCAGGTTTTCGTCCTAATATTCTAAGTCCTTTAAATGCAGCTTTGTTTTAATTTTATTACTCGACTATCTGTTTTATTTATTCTCTGCTTAAAGAAGGCATTAATTAATGATGAGTAATGTACCATATTTTGTGGGCAGCACATTATCACCTTTTCAGTAATAAGTTAGGTAATAAAATTTGGAATGAGTATTATCTTTTATTAAACCAGAACGTTAAACCTCCCAAAACTTTTCACAGTATTTCGTCTAAAATGATTCTATTTCACATTACGGAGATGTTATCCCCATTTTCGTTTCAGTTTGTGTTATTTTTACAGTTTATGCCAAACGAAGACCCTGGCTGAAGTTCCAGGTGATACAACTTGGCTTATGCATAATAATAGGTGAATAAATACTCTATCAAGCGACTAACCAGATGTTTAATATTCCATAAAACTTTTATTACTCGGTAGCCGTATTCGATTTCAAATAATTGAGCCATTGTTCTTATGAGCATGAAAAATGTGTGACGATTTTCATGAAATTGTTGTTATCGGAAACTATAACCTTCACTCATTTTTCAAATAAAAAGAAAAGTGATTTAGCGTCGCAAATGTCGACATTGCAGTAAATATTATCACCGGTATTATTCAATATGCTTAATCGGTTTGAATAATCCGTTTTTGTTAAACACTTCAATACTGGGGCGGTCTTTCTAAAAATAAGAAAAATCTACAAAAATAATCTAAAAAAAGTAGTTAGTAAATTTACAAGTCATTGATGTCTTATTTTCCTGAAATTCCCTTTAACGTTACTTAAACTGGTGATAACATTATCTTACGAGTAACTTAATGATTAATTGGGTTATTCCCCTACGTTTCCCATGGAAGGTCCACCCATTTAAACCATGCAGCTTTGTACAAGGGCTTTGTTTTAATTTGCCTGTAACTGTGACATTGAATTATGCAGTAAAGTTAGTAACGGAGAACTGGGGAACGGAGACAAGCTTTGTGGAATAGAGTAGCTACTCATGAATAAGTTATACATTAAAAGCACGTGGCAATAAATGCAATACCATGTTAATGAAAATTTCGGGTACAACGTTGTCGCTATAATACATAATCGCAGAAAACCCCAAGTTCATTATCATTAAGTGTATGATTAATGGTAGGGAATACGACCGATCGGTGAGAGGTTTATGACTATCCGGCTCGATGGTTCAAAACCAATGTCGTAAAACGTCGAACAGAATTCGATGAAGTAGATAAATCTTTAAATTAAATGTTAATTGAAAGACGCTTACCTGCTGGTCGTGCAAGACTTACAGAGCCGATGAACCGTTGTTCCTTTGTAGATAATCCAGTGATCCTGGGTCCGCAAATTGCTGCAGTTGAATAAACGGCAACGAAAGGACAAAAGGTAACAATTCGATTTTCTCCTTCTTAGATTTCGAATACTCCTTGTAATAATTGATAAGTATAGAATGTTCTCGAACCTACAGAAATTGCAGCACCAAAGAAAACTCTGCACTTGATGTTTATTATTAAAATATTGTTTTTATTGTCTCATATCAAATGTGATCATAAAGTTTTGCAATTGATGTGTTTCATTGCGAATTAAAGTTGACACAACACATCGTAGGAATTAGAAAATTGTGATTTCTTTGTTACGGACCAAGACCACCCACCCGAACATTCATTGTATGGCCAAGCCCCATACAATTTCGGATCACATAAGGCGAATCTGTGGCGTTTCTAGTAGATACACACACAATACACAAGTAAATAGTGAAGAACACCGAACGTAAATCGAATAAGAAAATGCATCAGAGCCGTATGCCATAGCGATAACATAACAATTCCACATCAGTTGAGTGTACTTGAGTTTAGAAATCGAATTCGTGCACACGGTCAGTAGCCCGATGTGTTAAGCATTGGTCCAACTTTTTGTGATTCTAACTGTCATAGCGTCAGTGCGAATCACACGTTCTTCACTATCATCGCAAATGCTATAATTGGTGACCCCGACGTGATATCTGTGTGCACACAGCACATACTTTCCCACAGTAAACAGAACTTCACGACACGACCACGACTTCCGCATAGAGCACCGGCACACTCGCGTGCCCCGACGTCCTCTCGCTCGCTCGTTCCTCGCTCCGTCGTTCGCACGCATGAGGAGGGAGTATTATGGCGTTTCTAACAGATACACACACAATACACAAGCAAATAGTGAAGAACACCGGACGAAAATCGAATAAGAAAATGCATCATAGCCGTATACCATATCGATAACATAACAATTCCACATCAGTTGAGTGTACTTGAGTTTAGAAATCGATTTCGTACACGCGAGAGTAGCCTGATGTGTTACGCATTGGTTCAGTTTTTGGTGATTCTAACTGCCATCGCGTCAGTTCGAATCACACTTCATTATCGTAGCAAACGCTATAAATCCTCTTCGGATTGATTGATGTATCGATCCACTAAGAACGATTCTTTACCGGCAAAACTATAGAGTCCAGACGTACGTCTGAGGACAAAACTCTATGGCGGCACCGTTTCTCATAATCCTTTCTAAGGATAAGTTTCCTAAACGGAACAAAGGACGTTGCCTGTGAATAAATTCGCTGGTCAACAATACCATTAAGATATACAAAATGTCTTTGGAAACGTTGCCCAATACAATAACAAAAAAACCCGTGGTTATTACCAATGCTAAACATTACTGAAAATCCCAAGTAATGTTTAATGGTTCATGGTAATTGTGGATCATAGGTGAATTGCCAAAGGATCAAACAAAGATCACTGACACACCAAATACAAAGGATTTTATGTGAGGTCGGGGAAAAAAGAAAGACGGATCGAAGCGAGTTGGTTCTGGACTATTGGCCGAGAGGGTTGTGGCGAACAAGTATGGTGCACCGGCGTACGGCGCTGATTCCCTTCTTCCTCCAGCATAAATTGAAAGCTCAGCTGCAGCAATTGATCCATCGACACTGTACACCAAGCAAGAAGAACTCCATAACGACCGTCCATAAAGGGGTAATTAAACACACGATTTAGTTCATTACAATTTGGTTTATTTTTTGTTCTGTTTTACAATTTATAAGGAGCCACTTAAAGAGAAAAACTATTGTTTGTAAAAAAAAAAAAAAAAAATAAATATATAAATAAAACATAAACGGAAGTTACATTTATTGACTGTTACTGCATCAAGATGTTTTGTTATTACGGAGTTCAATAGATCCCGAAGATCTTGATAACCTTTTTATTATATATGGTAACATTTTAACGTGCACTTTAACTATTTGTTCACACTGATGACTCGCACTCGATTTTTCGCGTACACACCGTACCGGCGCCAGTACGGTGGATGGCGGACGACCCAACCGCTTTTAAGGTTGAATTACGACTCTGCGATATTAAATCGCTGGCAAACAAAATTCGGCCAGTGAAACTGGCTCTCTTAATTTAAGGATGCATTTTCCATCCCAAGAGAAACGTGGTCTCTCTTTGGGGGTAGGTCACCTGATCTCATAGAGAAGATCGTAGAGATACACATTGGTTCTTTCATGGGACAAAGCCATGAGAACGAATCTGAAAACGGAGAAAGGGAATAATGTGCATCAATGAGATGTGAGTTCGGCTAAGTAAACAAGCCGAATCTCATTGGGTGCTAATTGGGTTTCTGTTTGTTCATGCCGCTAGGCCATGAGAAGCAGATCCAGAAATATTGTAGGACAAAGGGATCGTATAGATCATTGTTTTGATGTGTCATGCAGCTGTATTGATAGCCGCAATGCGCCGTGCACATGGTGCTAATTGGTTTCAGCTTATTTACAGGGAATTGGTGTTTATGGCATCGCCGCCAATAGTGAGTATACAATTCCTATTTGCATTTGCCTATGCCATAGGATTTGGTTTCAGCGTCGTTTGAGCCAATTGTGTGCAGCTGCGTTGGATTGTTTATAGTAGGTAGAAAAAGGTCGCCAGCCAATGTGTATGTAAAGTGATTTATTATACTATGGTGAGGCTGGGAATAGGCAACGCAATGTTTATGATCCCTGTTATGATCGTTACATTATATGTGAACCCAATTGGTTAGTTTTCAGGAATTCGACTGGGGAAAATGCGTATGTAAGATTGAGATTTGCCTGGCAACCGTAGCTGCCGAATTGGGCTTGGGATTTATGATGTTTGGAACAGAATTCTTATAGGGAATTTTGTATTCGAATAAATTGTTACGACTCCAATACGCCGTGATTCCTCGACCGAGGGAAAAGCGTGGAGTTTAATAATAAACGCGTTATTATTTATAATTCAACAATATATTTATTTTAAAACACAAACAATATTAAAACACAAAACAAAAGTTGTAACTCAATATACAAAACTGTCTTTTATTAAATTAAAACACAAAACTCAAAAAGCTAATTCAAACTGTCTTTTATTAAATTAAAACACAAAATTCAAAAAAGCTAATTCAAACTTCGTCTCGGAGGTCTCCTTTCAACTTCCTTCTAGTTGTAACTCTATATCCAAACTAAAAACTTTCTATGAACGAAATCAAAATCGAGTTGCTTGTGCAAAAACTCATAAGAGGGATGAAAACTGAAACTATTGCAAACTATGCAGCTGCTTATTTATTTCGGATAACGGGAATGTGTTTTCATGAAAGGATTATGTGTTGTTGTATATTATTATATAAAGGATGGTTCCAAGGATGGTTTCAAATTGATTCTGTATGTGCATATTATGTAGATATTTGCAGTTAAGGGTTTACAATGTATTGCTAATGTAATGAATATGTGGAAATATGGATATTGATTGAATTTAATTGTTATTTATTACTGTTTAAGAAATGTATTAATATGAAAAGGGGTTTTCTCAATATGCAAATATATTGATACTATTGAATTGATTGATATACAAATGAATGTACGAGGGTTGCCTCTTATGTTTCGGGATTTGGCAACCCTAGTGTTGCAATCCGGCAATTGACAGCTCTGTCGTAAAGTTGGACATTTTTGAGGTTATACGCACTCAGAACGTTTTGACATACGAGCGCTATTTGTGTTGTTTACAGTAACTTAAAAGATTCATCTCGGCCCAAAAATGGAATTAAATCGTCAACATTTTCGTGCGATTATTTTTTACAACTTTCGGCGTGGATTAACTCAGCAACAGTGCATGGATGAACTTAATTCAATTTTTGGCGATGAAGCTCCATCAAGGACCAGTGTTTATCGATGGTATGGTGAATTCAATCGTGGTCGTAGTTCACTCCAAGATGAATTTCGTGAAGGTCCTCCAAAATCAGTTGTTGTTCCGAAAACCATTGATGCTGTGCGCGAACTGATATTGGAAGATCGTCATGTGACCTATCGTGAGATTGAGACAACCGTAGGCGTTAGTGGGACCAGCATACATTCAATATTGCATAAACATTTGACCGTCAAAAAAATGTGTTCGCGTTGGATCCCACACAATTTGTCAATGGCTTCGAAACACGTCTATGACATCGTGACAGGTGATGAATCGTGGATTTACGCGTATGAGCTCGAAAGTAAACAGCAGTCGACTGTCTGGGTGTTTCAAGATGAGCCAAATCCAACAAAAGTTGTTCGCACACGAAGCACTTCCAAGCAAATGGTCGCCTGTTTTTTCGGAAAAACTGGACATGTCGCAACCGTACCACTAGAACAACGCAGAACAGTCAATTTTGAGTGGTACACAACCATTTGTTTGCCAGTTGTCTTTCAAGAAATCAGGAAAACCAACCGCCGAAGACGGATCACTCTTCACCACGACAATGCGAGCTCTCACACATCGGCTGCGACAACTGCATTTTCGAGCACCCAGAACATCGATTTGATGGGTCATCCGCCGTAGAGTCCTGACTTGGCACCGAATGACTTCTTTTTATTCCCGTACGTAAAAAACAAACTGAGAGGTCAACGTTTTTCGACACCTGAAGAAGCGGTTGCTGCATTCAGAATGCATGTGTTGGAGATACCTCAATCAGAGTGGCAAAAGTGCTTCGACAATTGGTTCAAACGCATGCAAAAGTGTATAGATCTTCATGGGGAATATTTTGAAAAACAATAAAGTGATTTACGATGATCAATATTTGTTTTTGTTCTCTAATCCCGAAATATAAAAGGCAACCCTCGTATGAAATGTGATAATGTATAAATGAGTAATATGTTTGAGAATAAAAGATATAATTATTATTATAACGGTATATATATATATATATATATATATATATATATATATATATATATATATATATATATATATATATATATATATATATATATATATATATATAATATATATTATATATATATTATGGAAAATGAGGAGATTGTGTGTTAAAATGTATATGTTAGGATATGCTAAGATTGATGTTATGATTAAAGGAAGACAGTAGGGTTCCGCAACACTACAAAATGAATGAAGGTAAGAATTCTCTTCCAGGAGCTTTTAGCTAAATACATCTGGTAAATTTGTTGCGTGAAGCATTTACAGCTGCTAATGCGATTGCATTAGCAGAAACTTATGAAAACTATGTTGTCGTTATGGGGGTTCTTCGGGTAAGTAGATAGCGGGGTTTGGCGGAACCGCCACTGAGCCAGGTGTGAGTTCGCGTTCGCCGAGCTGTCGGTTGGGATGGAGACTTTGTGGGGACTGTAACAGATACACACATTTCACAAAGCAAAATAGTGAAGAACACCGAACGAAAAATCGAATAAGAAAAACACATCAGAACCGTATACCAAGCGATAAATAAAAAATAATTCACATCAGTTGGAGTATAGTCGAGTTTGGAAATCAAATTCTAAACATGGTCAGTAGCCTGATGTGTAACGCTTAGGTAAAATTTTTTTCGTGATTCAAGTTGTCATAGCGTCAGTTCGAATCACACGATCTTCTTCACTATTATTTCAAACGCTATAACTTCGACAAATAATTAACTGAACCTATATAATTTGTTCAGATACTGTGAACAGTTTTTTACGGAAAAGGGTCAACTGTTAAACCTAAAAGAAGATTTCAATGGACACAACCATTTGTCAATTAACTATCTAGACTGAGGAATATATGTGACTGAAATTATGAATTAGTTTAAGTGAGTGATACTTAAACAGTGTGGTTTATTAATAAAATTTAGTTTTAATTAATTAATTAATAATAAAAACCAAATAGCGTTTTTTTCAAATGTGTGTTAAGTGTGTGTAAGTAAGTAAAACACATCACATCTTTTTCAACACGTAACCTAATCACTTGACAAACAACACATCGCCTTTTTTCGAGAGAAGTTATTGCGTCCAAACGGACTTCGAAAATATCATTTTTCGGTGTCATCGATCACCCGTTTACAGCAAAAAGTGATTGTAATAGAATTGTCCGGGACAATTCTCAATTGGTACAATTGTAAGTAAACCTAAAGATGAAAGTCTCATACAATTTTTGGCGAATGGTACACATGTTATGCCCGCGAAATCGTCCATCAACTGTAGTTCGAAAGTAGTAGTCTCATCACCAGGTAAAACAAGCGAATTCAAAATACTGGTTTTTAATGCCCGGTTTTTATTAATAAGAATCGAGCAGATAAAATATGTTTTGAAGCTCTTTTAAATGTTAAAACATATGCTTGCGGAAACAGACTGGGAAGATAAGAAGAGATTACACAAAGATAAAAGAAAACTAGTATTAATCTTCAGGTCGTTGATTGCCGAAACCTAATGGTATTTAATTCCACGCCAAATCTTCGATGGGTACTGCCCTGTAAACATTATCAAATTCCTGAAGGATTTTGAAATTATTCTTACAGTGTTCACAATATGTAGAACACCATTCATTAAAATTATTCACATCTCCAAAGTGGTTCACGTATTCAAACCCACAAAATTCCAAGAATTAAGTTAGCCACTCCCAATAGAATGTAATAGGACAACCCAGTTCTCCTCCAATTCAATCCCAACATCGAAATCACATCATAATATTAACGAACATACCTTTCCCAATTTATTGCCCCTTTCATTTTGTTTCCGGTACCAAAATATGTTCTCTAACCCTAAATGAAAACTAATGGGTGCCACAAAAATTTCATTCAGCCAATTAACGTACTTTAGTTGTGCTCCACTGTTACCATACTTACGAAGCGTATAACATCCCTGATCGAAGGCAAATCAACGTTTCACCACAAATATTGCAGTTTACGCAATTTATTTGACCGAACAGACTAATTCCTCTGCCGGTTGTGAATCAGCCCCAGAGAATATCTCCGCTGCAGGTGGCTACTACAAAGCCAACAACGTAGGGATGTTGCAGTGTACACAGCTTCAACAAATTTGAATTCACATCGCAACGCTGAAATTTTCGAGCAAACATCGTCCAGAATGATGCCGCACGTGGATTGCGTAAAGTTTAGTAGTAAACAGTTGTTGTACACTACACTCACCTGTGGAATCTTTTGGGGGCACGCTGTGAACGTAACGGTCAACGATACTATTGAAGAAGCTGTCCTTTCGCCGCGAGTTGCAAAAAACAGATTTATAGGGCTTTTTGGACATGCGATGTACCTCTTTCACACTTTCTCTATTTTCTTATGTGGCACCTGAATCCGCCTATCTAATTACAGACACAAGGAAGCGTAAATGCGCCAACACTGGCAATGGAACGTGCTACGGTTTGATTGAAGATTATTTTTGCTTAAAAGCAACATAATTAACGTTCACTGGTGAGTAATCAATTTTGGTTGCCCCACGGCGGTCATTGCGTTGGCGGGAATTTAAAATTGTCCACGAGCTTACGTAACTGCCGTATACCTATGTTTACAATCGTGTTCAATAAGGTACTTCAGTGGGATTGAACGGTGTGGGATTTATGTGTTATGACTTGTAAATGTTAAGTAGAGAAAGATTTTACTGACACGCTGTAATAAGCTCCTGACACCAGATTTAGGACAACAGTATTATTTAACAAACAGAAAAAGCAACCTGACAACCCAAATGACGATTGGCTTTCAGTATTTTATTGAAATTTCATGAGTCTTTCTGTGTTAATTACTTATATCTTCTGATACCTTAAATGCCAAAGTGCTGGTAAAGGGGAAATGTTAGGCAAAGGTCATTAAAAGATCACAAATTTGTTATAATTAAAAGACGGTCTCAAAAGCAAATGATAGTATCTGTACTAGATTTCAGTTATGAAAATGTTTATGTACTCGTACATACCCCAAATTCAAACATTAACGTGATAAGGTCTGACCCGATGAGAAGTGATTATTGATAATGCTGCAGCTACAAGACTTTTTTCGTTGGAATACTTTTGAGTTCCTTACAGAAAAACGTGACGGATTTTAGAAATCATTTGTAATTGGAATACCATCGTTGTTCATCCGCTAATCGAATCACTCACCGTTGGAATTTAATCAGTAAAATAACCACCCCGGGTATGAACAACCTTTTGTCATTTAATATCCGTATTTTTAATACTCGGTCAATCAAAATCAATTAATTTTCCAGCTTAATGCCTCGAGGTGATATTTTAGGTATCGTCCACATTTTCAATTTGTATGTCCTTTAGAAGTGGAAGATACTGTGGGCGTTCCACCAAACCCCACGGCCCACTTACCTGAAAAACTCCCCATATCCGCAACTCAACTCCCATTAACTCCCGCCAATACGATTGCGTTGGCACCTGAAAATATTTCCTTCTCCAAGGACATTAATGCATACAAGCATTACAAAGAATTCCTAAAAAGAATTGCGTCTACAAGGGCATTCATACATTACCAAGCATCTCTGCATTAGCGACCCAAAAACCGAATTTCCAATTAGTGTAGATATTCACACTAGCAATAATTGACGCAGATGGTATACACAACCATCATTGTGTACCCATCTTAATTGCTTTCCGAAGACTTGCAACTATGGATTCAATTGCAAGCACTTCACCAGGAAATATTACCTTGTTTGAATTTTCAAACAATCACCGACGCCAAGTTTCGCCGTCACATCGGATTCAATAGCATAAACATGTGCAAAACAAAAGAATCCGATTCTCCCAGTCGGCAGAGAGACAATATACGATCTCTATTGTACGAAATATCGCAATCCCTTTTAGCATCCAATGAGTGGCTGCTATTTAGACCCTCATTACGGAAAGATGCTTTAGGTCGTTTCACCATTGTTCTTTTTCCCTAGTTTCAGGCAAAACGCATCGAAGAACACGGTGATGTATACGAACTCACACATACACCACCACGTACCTGAGATCGCTTTCCATTGGTCACTGGTCAAAGGAAATTTTATTTCCCTTTCACCACACCACCAAAAACTCACCCCAAACGATAAAATATCGTGGAGTCGTATCCCAACCATCGCGCGAGTTAGCTTCTCACAACAATTATATGACCGCCCTCTGTGGTCACTTACTATAATTATATCAGTGCACTGCCCTCTGCAGTGTAAAAATATTACTAAGATAAAATAACATATGTACGCTGCCCTAAGCAGCTTTTGAACAAATCTCTTATAGATGGCGCTGTCTTCAATTTAAAATCTCCATGTTATTTTCTATAAATAGACAGCCTTCTGCCGACTATCCCAGAAGTACTTGAGTCGCCTGGCGATAACGTCATTTTTAACTAGTTATATTAAGGGAAGAAGAATATTTTTATAAATAAGATAACTTGTTTTATTACACCAAAAACAAAAGATGGTAACAATACTGGCGATCCTGCAGTGATCAAACCCTTGAATCACAGGACCAAACTATCTTTTAACTCGTAATCCCAGACTATATGCTGGTGGAGTTAAAAGACAATTATAATACACAACTTGTAATTCTTCACCATTAGCAAGTGAAGTTGTGTATTAAATGTTTTTAAGTTGTCAGGCTTAGTTTTTTTCAATAAAAAACTAAATATATGAAATTGAGGTCGGGCGGAAGCGCAGACCGTAAACACAATTACATTACAGACGTTCCAGGAAGATCAACTGTCGCAGCAGATCCAAGATCGGAGAACATCAGTAAGCAGCCAACTACAGATACGCATCATAACCAACATAATTAAAATAGGTAAGACAGAGTAGTGCTAAATCTAAGAAAGTGAGAAAAAATTGGGAAAATGAAAAATCAGATAAATATTAAGAACAAAGAAATCTTAGATAAAGATTCAAGGATTAGGGAACTAGAACCAGCCCTTGAACAAATACGTAAAGACGCAAAAGCAGGACCTTCAAAAGACGCAATTGAATTGGCGGAAGTAATGAGAAAAATGGCTGAATTAGAAGCAAAATTGGAGACCCCAAGACTTAGTTCAACCTTAAACGGACTAGACAACGCAGAAATAACATCGTCTAGAGTAAATCTTGACACATTTAAAACCTTACCCACATTTGATGGAGATAAAACTAAATATCTTGCATGGCGATATTCAGTAGAAAATGCTATGCAAGAAATATCCGATTTAATAGAATTACCAGACTATAATACTGCAGTAAACATAATAAAGAACAAATTTGATCATTCAGTACAAACGCTATTAGCAAGTTCAAGTATATCCGGAGAAAATATACAAATGGACACATTCCAAATTGAAAAGCACAAATTCATATCAACACTAGATACTTTTAGTAAATATTTATATCTTCGATTTATTCCCAACGAATCGAATACAGATTTTATCGTGAATGAGATACTTACTTAAATCTTTCCAAGAGTTAAAACAATAATGACGGATAACGCATCATTTTTTCGAGGAAAACGAATGAAACTAGTTTTCAAAATAAGGGGAGTGACCCACGTTCTTGCACCTCCACAACACTCTACATTAAATTCTAACATCGAGAGAGCCCATTCCACGTTATTAGAAATAATTCGCTTATTAAAATCAGACAATAATACTAATTCCATTGATATAATATATGATGCCGTTTTACAATACAATAATACTATCCATTCGGTTACAGAACAAAAACCTATCGAGCTATTTTTCCAGATTGGCGACAAAAAAATAAAGGAAGTGGAAAGCTATATAAAAACAGCCCAAGAGAGGACATTGAAAAATCATAATAAAAATAGAATCGAAAAGAATTATTCGCCCGGAGACATTATATATATAAAACAAAACAGAAGAGGGAAAGAAACCTCTAGATTCAAACAAGGTACCGTCACGAAGGATTGCGGTACCACCGTCACCATAGAGAATGGAACTAAGATCCATAAGGATCGCATTAGGAAAAATCCTGAAAGCTGAAATAAATTACTTATGCACTCCTCAATGTCTTACTCTTCGCTGTTGATTTCTTCTTAGCTAGGTACTGAATTCTAAGATACCAAGCATACAAAAACATGAAGGAACAAAGGGCTTGAACCATTCCGAATCAATTTACCAAAGAAAACGAGGACGTATTCATCCGAGAAGGGAGAGAGTTAGCTTCTCACAACAATTATATGACCGCCCTCTGTGGTCACTTACTATCATTATATCAGTGCACTGCCCTCTGCAGTGTAAAAATATTTCTAAGATAAAATAACATATGTACGCTGCCCTAAGCAGCTTTTGAATAAATCTCTTATAGACGGCGCTGTCTTCAATTTAAAATCTCGATGTTATTTTCTATAAATAGACAGCCTTCTGCCGACTATCCCAGAAGCTTAGACATTGAAAAAGCATTTGATACGACTTGAATCGAAGGTCTCGCTTTTAAACTATTAAATACTGGCCTCAGTAGAACGCTATGTAGTATCATCTACCAGTTCGTTCGAAACAGAACCTTCCAAGTTAGAGTGCATGGAAAGCTTTCCCGAACTTTTCACGCCGCTGCAGGCGTACCACAGGGCTCCATTCTAGGCCCCATCTTATTCAATATTTACACCTCCGATGTTCCCCGCCCTGTGGACGGGAGAGTAAATCAGATATGCTACGCGGATGACGTCCTGGTATACACGTCAACCAAAGGCCCTAACCTCGCAACAAATCGACTCAACCGTCACTTGGACGAACTGTATCAGTATTACAGTCGATGGAAAATACGACTTAAACCATCCAAAGCAGTAGCCATAATTCTGAGTAGTAAACACTCCCAACCTGCTTCTCGATATTCACAGAAAATTCGAATAAAAATGGGAGATACTACGATTAGACCACAGGACAAGATGAAATATCTTGGGGTCACTTATACCCCAAAAATGAATTTCATCAAACATGTGACCCACATTCTCCAAAGGGGCCTCGGTCGGTCTAAGCAACTGCGCAACATCTTGAAGTGGAGCAACAAAGTTGACACCAAAGTTAAGCTTCTCTGCTGTAAGCAACTAATCCGATCTGGAATATCGTACACCTTTCCCATATGGTCCTGCATATCTTCGGCCCAAATGGAAAGACTTCGGGTTTTCGAAAGGAAACTCCTCAGAAGATGCACCAATCATTCTAGAAGGCCTGACGGTCGTCATTACCCCAACTCTCACCTATACGAAGGCGCCTCCATTACCCCTATCGACGAGTACTTGCTTCAATTAGCATATAAGTACCTCGAAAACATTCAGTACAGCGAGAACCTACTTGTACGGGACTCTTGCGTTCTTGACCCTTCTCTCTCTCGATCTCTTCGTATCAAACCCCGACAATATCTTCTTCAGTACAAAACTGAAGAAAGCACCCTTCCCAACAACATTCCCCTCTATAATAGAGGATTCCTGGATCCATCCCATAGGGTCTACTATTAACAAACCACACACACGAACGCATAGTACAAGACGGCACAAACACAAACATACACACCGACCAAAGCGCAGATTATCAGACGCCAAAGACGTGATCTGCGTTCACTACCGCACCCAAGACCTACCGGTTTTGTACGATTTCTTTTCCACCATCCCTCTATAAAAGTAGTTAGAGAACACCCGGACTAACACTGTCCACACTATCCTTGGATACCCCCCCCCCCCTTTTCGCTTTTCTTTTCAGAGATCGCGAGACCGAGCCCAACATCCTCACGGATGTGGGTGATTCTGGTTATCGCAAGATGACCAGAAGTCAGAGACAAGATGAAGAACACATATGTCCTTGTGTCGCTAAATTCGGCCTTCTCGCCACAATTTTTTATTTTTTTTTTTGACTATCCCAGAAGTACTTGAGTCGCCTGGCGATAACGTCATTTTTAACTCGTTATATTAAAGGAAGAAGAATATTTTTATAAATAAGATAACTTGTTTTATTACACCAAAAACAAAAATTGGTAACATAACTCGTGCAGCACATCTTCTCCACTGCCGAGTGCACACGAGATTCTGCATCAACGCCAAGTGTTTCAGAAGCAACATGCGATTAAATTAAATACCGGTTTCGAGTTTTCGCATTCCGAATTCCTACGATAAATTCAATGGTGGAAATTGTGTCAAAACAGAGACAATAAAAGGGTTTACCAGAACCCCAACCCAACTCTACCTAACACCGCAGCTTTACCAACATCACCTGGCTATGAGCAGCAGCCGCCTCAACATCACCGGATTAGGAGCAGCCAACTAGACACCCCACATGTATACCAGGTTTTTTTTCTTCCTTTTATTTTTTTTAATATTTTTTCCAAATTATCAATTCTTCTCAGGTGAGCTCCTTCCGAGACACCAAATACAATTTCCGTTTTTTTTTCTTCTTTTTTTAATTAATTTCATACAAGCAGTTAAAACAAGAATTGTAATATCATATTGCGACACTCCGCATATATATATATATATATATATATATATATATATATATATATATATATATATATATATATATATATATTAACTCAATGCAAAAGCATTCATGTGTTCGATTTATTTGTATTATCACTCCCTCGATCAACAACTATTTGCGATAGTTAATTAAGTGGAAAAATTGCACCTTTAATCTTAAAATTGAATGAGCGAAATGTTGAACAATTAACTAACCGACAATACGTTTTTTTTTTATTAGCATTGTAAAAGGCTAAAATCGACGCCCTCCTTTTTGCTTATTCCTTTTTTTAACATCAATTTATCGATGTATGCTCTCGAGATAACATGAAAAGTGAAACAGAAATTAAAAAGCTCTTTAAATTCGTTAACACACGGAAATCCCCTCTGATCATTTTATAAAAAAAATCCTTTGACTAATCGGATATTATTTATTTAAATGTTTAAATTTAAAAACACATATATTAATATTTAAATGGGAAAGTAAATAACAACCTAACATATAAATTACATAATTTCTAGTTTCTATTCTATTATATCATTTTGTAATTACTGGCAATAAAAAATGTCATCTTTTCAAGTACGGAATTTACACATTTGCCAAATCCGCTACGTGCATTTAGTTCAATAATAGTAAAACCAAATATGTATAACATTGTTTAAATTTAAAAACAAAAATAATTTACAAGGAGATAACATCATAACATAACGTCCGGCACACCTTCACAATCGCCTAAGGGTTAAAGGACTCTGAAATAGCGAGTTCCGTCGTCGACACCTTCACAAACTTCCTGAGGGTTAAAGGTCTCTGAAATAGCGAGTTCCGTCGTCGACATCCTCATAAATTGCCGGACGGCCCAGGACTCTGAAATAGCGAGTTCCGCCGTCAACAACCTCATAAGTGTGCCCGGCCCCTCACAGGTAACTAACCACCGCGCCCCCCGAAGTAAACAAGGTCATCTTGAACCCCAAGCGAACGGCCCCCCTATCACTACGCACCACCCATTCGAGCATCCCTTCAGCCCTACCTTCTTTATTTCGTGACTACGTCACTGGGAGGGGAGTGCCGTGGGGGTTCCACCAAACCCCACGGCCCACTTACCTGCAAAACTCCCCATATCCGGAACTCAACTCCCATTAACTCCCGCCAATATGATTGCGTTGGCACCTGAAAATATTTCCTTCTCCAAGGACATTAATGCATACAAGCATTACAAAGAATTCCTAAAAAGAATTGCGTCTACAAGGGCATTCATACATTACCAAGCATCTCTGCATTAGCGACCCAAAAACCGAATTTCCAATTAGTGTAGATATTCACACTATAATTCGATCCAGCCATCGCCATAGATGCCATGCATAATTGACGCAGATGGTATACACAACCGTCATTGTGTACCCATCTTAATTGCTTTCCGAAGACTTGCAACTATGGATTCAATTGCAAGCACTTCACCAGGAAACATTGCCTCGTTTGAATTTTCAAACAATCACCGACGCCAAGCTTCGCCATCGGATCGGATTCAATAGCATAAACATATGCAAAACAAAAGAATCCGATTCTCCCAGTCGCAGGTAATCATGTATACGATCCTTTTAGCATCTAATGGGTGGCTGCTATTTAGACAGCCGACCCTCATTACCGAAAGATGCTGTAGGTCGTTTCACCATTATAAGTTAATTAACTGTTGGATTTCTAAAATTTAAAAGTTAAGTAAAAACAAGATTAGACTAATTTCATTGTGAAGCGTGTGTCCTGTGTCGCTACCATTAAAAAATTGAATTAATGTACCATGCAAAAAAACACCGACCAGTAGTACAATAAACAATAAAATTCCAACAGTGTAACCAGTGTTTTACTTCTTGTGGACGGTTTGCCGTGGAGTTTTGTTTCCTTGGTGGACGGTGTTCGGCGTAACTATCGTTAGGAAATCTTGGTGAACCTTGCCAAGGCCGGCATATAACCAAGTGAAATTCCTACAATACTGCCTCACACAACTTCCCCCGACGTTGCATCATTGTATTTTGATTTACATGTAGGCCAGGGGGAACATCATGCAGATATTATGATAAATAACCGAACTTTAAGAGGTTCGTCATCGCATAATCGGTCTCGCTCTCGAGGCTTTGTCCACGCTCGACTGGTAACGGCATTTTGTAACACCAAGGGCATAGGTTTCACCAATATGAATGTAAACGTCGCCCATCATTATGGCAAACAACGAAACCTCATATCCTTGCCCTAATTGAGACCCAGGTCGATTCGTCAACTGATTCGACATATCTTCGTTGCTCAGGATACGACTTACATTCGAGATTCCGTTTTAAAGGCGGAGTCTGTGTCTTCGCGCGGGCCGATCTAGCTTGCCAGAGGATGGAGGCTTTGGAACCCAATAATATGGACATCATATGGTTGAGGGTCGTGCTGAGGAATTCTGTTAAATTTCTTTGTTGTCTTTACCGCTCCCCGAATGACGATCGACCGGCGGCATTTTTCGAACATCTTTCATATACCGTCGACTGGATACAGATCAACCAGCCAGCTTCTGAAATTATTGTCCTTGGCGATTTTAATGTGCACAATTTCGACTGGTTGGTACATTCTAACAGAACCGACGAGGCTGGGAGGCTGACGGAGATGTTTGCTGTTAGCCACAACTTGACTCAACTCGTGAAGGAACCAACGTGAGTGCCAGATACCCGAGGCGATTATGCGAACACCTTGGATCTGTTTTCGACATCCGATCCGAGTATTTATACTGTAGAGGTTTCCGCGCCACGGGGAAATTCGGGCCACTGCTTGGTATTGGTCGCGCAAGCACTTGAGTTTCAAACTAATAACCGACCTAAATAGCTTCGCCATGTATGGAAGTATGGGGCTGCTAACTGGGACGATTTGCGAGATTTCGTTGCATCCTTTCCATGGTCGGAGGTGTGCTTCGGAGACTCCAATGTTAACGCTTGCGCGGAGTCGGTCACAGAGATTATTCTTATCGGAATGGAGATCTACATTCCACATTCCATCAAACGAAAGTTCATCTGATAACCTTAGGTTTGATAAAAAATGCGAGCAGATTACAGCGGAAAAAATAGAGCTTTTAACCAACGGCGCTCCAATACCACTGC
The DNA here is from genome assembly GCA_963931805.1 of Microdon myrmicae. Taxonomy (NCBI): domain Eukaryota; kingdom Metazoa; phylum Arthropoda; class Insecta; order Diptera; family Syrphidae; genus Microdon; species Microdon myrmicae. The sequence continues at coordinate 113,687,970 of OZ007499.1, read as the reverse complement.
TGTTATTTTATTATTATTTACTGGCCTGTAGGAACCCGGGAGTTCATGACCTCACCGACTCGGCTCCGCCATTGTTCCCTGTCCTGTGCGCTCTTCTTCCACGTTCGATCATCCGATCCAATCTCCTCGAGGTTCAATCTAACAATCTAACATTGTCCTCCCATCTCCGTCGCGGCCGTCCTGTCGGTCTCTTCCCCGTTAGTTTACCGTCAAGAATTCTATGCAGGGTCCTATCATCGCCCATTCGGGCTACGTGTCCGGCCCATCTTAATCTTCGCGACTTGATCACTCTCACTATTGTAGGTTTGCGGTATAGCTCTTCCAATTCGTGGTTGTGGAGTTTCTTCCATTGTCCTGACTCCTCGTCATATTTACTGCCAAATATACCCCTTAAAACTTTATTCTCGAATACGCGGAATTTGTTCTCTTCCTGTTTTGTGAGAGCCCATGTTTCGCATCCGTATAGAGCAATCGGCATGATTATGGTTCTATAGACACGGAGCTTTATATTACGTGATAGCAGTTTGGATTTTAATAGTTTACTGGCTGCATGCCAACTAGCGTTGCCGGAATGTAGTTTTTTGTTAATTTCCTTTGACGTTTCGTTTCTGGTCGTCAGTATCGTTCCCAGATATTTAAACTCTTTACATTTTCAAATATCTTGCCCCTGACGTTTATATGTGTTCTCTGAGGTCCACCTGCTCTCGTCGTAATCATGTATTTCGTTTTGTCTTCGTTTATTTCTAGACCCACCTCTTCTGCTGCTTGCATGATGATTTCACAGTTTTTACTTATAGTTTCGAGATTATCGCCCAAAACGGCGATGTCATCCGCATACGCGAGCACTTGTGTGACCCCGTTCAGGGATGATCCGGCCGTGTTGTCGTCTTGCACCTTTCCGATAACATACTCTTGTACAAGATTAAAAAGGCATGGGGAGAGGTCATCCCCTTGTTTTAGTCCGTCCCGGATTTCAAATGGTTCTGAGAGGTGGTTTTCTATTCTAACTCGCCGTTTGTTTTCGTTCATGCAGATTTGAATGAGGGCGGCATCTTTTTTCGGGATCCCCAGCTCAACCACAATATGGTAGAGTCTTTGCCTTGCGACCGAGTCGTAGGCTTTTTTGAAGTCCACGAACAGTTGGTGAACCGTCTCTCCGTATTCCCACTTCCTTTCCAGCACTTGCCTTATTGTGAACATCTGGTCACTTGTTGACCGGTTCCGACGGAATCCGCGTTGGTAGTCTCCCAATATTTCTTCTGCGTACGGTGTGATTCTTGCCAGTATGACATTTGTTAATATTTTGTATGTGATTGGGAGCAATGATATTCCTCTATAATTTTCGCAGTCAGATCTGCCTTTTTTGAAAATGGGGATGACTATTGAGGTTTTCCATTCTTCCGGAGTGAGTTCCTTGTCCCATTTTATTTTAACCAGTTGGTGTATATTTCGAGCGGTTGCCCCTCCCCCATGCTTCACAAGCTCTGCAGGTATCCAATCGATTCCGAGGGCTTGTTTTTCAATCGATTTATCGCGTCTACTACTTCGTCGAAAGAGGGCTCTGGGATCTGAGGCTCGGCCGTATGTACGTCTGGTGCGTTTATTTGTGGTTGATGGGTGCGCACATTGAGCAGGTTTTCAAAGTACTGCTTCCATCTTGTCACGATCTTTTTTGTTTCTGTCACCAGACAGCCGTTTGTTTCTCAGATTATTTTGGCTCTCCCTCGGTAGCCATTTCTAATTGAATTTATGGCGGCATACATACCTCTGCTGTTCTTTTCTCTGGCATTTTCTAGGATTTTTTCGATCCGAGTCTTCTACCATTCGCGTTTTTTGCGTTTTAAAAGTCTGGTTGTTTCTTTCCGAATTGTCGCATATCTTACTGCGTCGACTTCATCATATGCTTCTAAGTGAATCATTCTGAGGCGTTTACGTTCTCCGATCTTTGCCCTGCACTCATCGTCAAACCAAGGTTTGGACTTAGTTGTTTTCTTAAATCCTAATACCTCTTGAGCTGTTTGTTTGATTGTGTCTCTGATCGATGCCCATTTAGTGTCCACACTATTGGCTTCCTCTTCCTCACTACTGTCATTCTCTAGGATGCTAAATCTATTCGTTAGTTCGTCTTGATATTCCGCCCCTTTACGTAAGTCTTTTAGTTTATTAATCTCATACTTTTTGCTCGTCTCCCGACTGTCCATGTGGGTTTGCTGCAAGCCGACTTCTAATTTTGCCCATCACTAGAAGGTGATCGGAGTCGCAATGTGCTCCTCTATATGATCTTACGTCAAGGATATTCGAGTGGTGTCTTTTGTCTATGAGGAAGTGGTCTATTTGGTTACGCGTTACGCCGTCGGGTGATATCCATGTGGCTTTATGGATTTGCTTGTGCTTGAACATCGTGGTCTTCACTACCAGATATTTTGACGCTGCGAACGTGATAATTCGAATACCATTATCATTTAAAACGTCATGTAGGTGTTCTTTACCTATTGTTGGTTCCAATTTTCGCATTGAGGTCGCCGAGAAGAATTTTAACACCGAATGATGAGATCCCATCAAATACTTCCTCTAGGGTCTCGTAGAATGTGTCCTTCGTTTCTTCGTCGGTAGATTCTGTTGGGGCGTGTAGGTTTATAAATACATAATTGTACCATGGGCCCTGTATTTTTAGCACTGACATTCGGTCATTTATAAATTCCTTTACATAGGACGTAATCTTCTTGCTTATGATGAAGCCAGTTCCGAGGTTATGTGTATCGGTACCTCCACACACCAGTGTAAACCCGTTGGTTTCGATTACTTGATGTGGGAGTCGAACTTCCTGAAGCGCGACGATGTCCATTTTATATTGTTTCGTGTTTTCTACGACCGTCTGTATCGCGTCTGGTTTATATAACGTTCGAACATTCCACGTGCCGACGCGTATATCCCGCTTTTTCAATTTTTCCCTACGTCTTCTTTTTGCCGAGTCGGTGTTTTCTTGATGATTTCTTCCCTTATGGTAGTGTCGGCTCATCACACCTACGCCCACCGGGTTAATCTCACTGCTGTTAACAGAACGAACACGTGCAACCAGGCGATTGAAATATGACAACGACTGATCAAATCCAACAAAGCCTACTATGGTCTATCAAGCCTCTTCAAATCCCGAAATTTATCCGGAACATACAAGCTACTACTGTACAAGACTATGGTTTTACTAGTACTCATTTATGGATCTGAGACCTGGGTGCTCAATAAAAGGCATTCTGAACTCTTAGCCGCGTTCGAGAGGAAGGTCTTAAGGAGAATTGTTGACCCCGTATGTGAGGGTGGATTTGTATAAGATTTGACGTTGATATTTGCTTCCGTCTTTGAGAATGAAATTCAAGAAAAACGTCATTTTCGGTCTGTAGATAAGAACCTCCCCTTAAACGGAAATAACTTCTTAAACTTTGACTGCGTTTTTTCTGTTTTCGATGCGATTTTATAAATTGGTGGGACAAATTACACGACAATTTCAATCGATTTGGATTTCTTTTAAGGATTTTTCTGATTAAACTGCTTTCAGCAGTTAGCCGTATTTTTAAACTTTTAAGCCGTATTTTTAAACTTTTAATAAACATCAGTTTTTACAACTCAAGAACCTATGTTGTAATTTCAGGATACAATCCCCCTTTGTCCTCGCGTTAGTGTAAAAAAAAAATTCCACCGTTTTTTGAAATCCTACTAGATGAGAATCTCCCCTTCCAGTTATATCAATCAAATAGTATTGATGAAAGCCGGAGGAATTCAAGAATGACTGCAATATATACAACGCACGAACTTTTTGCATGAGCAGAAAGTGAGACAAAACACGACACTGCTGCATATTTTGCTGCTTGATACCACGTCAGTTCCGCCTCAACTTGAGCACAAGCAGTACATCAAGACCCAGATTCATTTTTGAAGGCGCATTGTTACCTGAGCACATGGGAATGCAAACAAATTCTCTGGTCTAGGTGGCATTCCCACAATTCCCTTCTTTATTTGCTATATGCTGCGAATAAGATACAAACCCGAGCAGTGTAATTTATTGTGGATCCTGCCGTAAGTTGATCAATTCCGTCGTTAGAACATAGATACAATGTATCATGTCTATTTATTTTCTGTTTCCATGGTCGTTGCTGAACCGAACTTGCTGAAGGTGGTCCGCCTCTCCAAACACTTGCCTACGACACGCGCCAATCTGAGAAGGCGCACAAATCAACATAGAAAGTCATTCTTTAGTCGAACTACACGAATGTGGAATACTCTACCTGATCATGGGTTTCCTCGTCGTTGCACCGTCCACGCATTTAAGATCAATGTACGTCGATATCTCCTTTCCTTATCTACTACTTCTTCTTACACTCCCACAGTGGTCTGCCGTTCAAGGGTACATCAAGATCCCCTTCTGTGCGCGTGTTACGTCAAAGAATCCTTCGACGACACCAAAAAACCTATCTATCGAAATGTGTAACTTAATTACACATTTCCTCTAAATAGAAACATTAAAATATAAAAATTGCAATGTAATGTCTATGGCAACATATGACGGAAATAAAACCTATTAAGAAGTAATTAAAAGGTAATTAACAAAACTTCGTGGAATCACGAAATAGGCAATTAAGCAAATTGCAATATAATATCTATTATGTAGAAAGATAAACTTAAGGAAAAGATTTGATGTAAAAATAAATTTAGTTTTAGAAGCGACTCTCTGAAGAGCAGACGATTTATTGACTCTAATCGAAATTAAAATAAAAATATAAATTTTTATAAAAAAAAATGTTTTTACTTATGTGTAATTTAGAAAAAACATAACTCCCGAATTTGTGTAAAAGAATATTGACCTAACTGATAACAGTGGATTGAGATTTTATCATACGGTGTTTGCCTTAGAAGACAAGGCTAATAACCTTAGCGCAAGGCTAATAACCTTGCCCGTAAAAATAAATTATTATGGAAAATTTAACAAGCCTTGAGACTTGCTAAACAAGGCCAAGACCGGATCCTGGTTGTAGTGCCGATGATGATAATGATGATGTTTGCCTTAGATAGGATCGCTTTTCGAATAAGATATTATTTTTGTCTACTGGTGTTTGTGTTGGATAGCTTAACTTACCCTCTATGTCATTACAGTTACAATTTGGTATAATCGGTACTCAGTGTGACTTGTATTCGATACATTTTATAAAAGTGATTGCACCATTAGCACCCTGCACAAAACATAGAGAAACGGCCCCTTAGGAAAACCAATTTTTATAGATTCAGCAACAGAGGAAAAAGCTTTTGTATATAGGTGGAATTGTAGCGTTTCCGCCAAACCCTACGGTCCACTTACCTAAAAACCCCCATAATTACTACCAAACGTCCTTAAGTTTGCTAATGCAACAGTATTAGTACCTGTAAATGCTTCACGCATTATATAGATCACCATCTGTAATCATAAAATCCCTATAAAGAAAACTTACCTTCATGCATCCCTTCGCATACAATTTTTCATAAGATTTCTTTGTTTTCTTATTTTGGTATTCTGAACCAATTCGGTACCAGACAAATTCCTGTAAACAAAATAATTCGGATTGCAATCAATGTAACCGTCATGACAGGGACCATAAATATCGCGCCGTCTATTTTCCCAGCCGCGTCATATACCTTTACATACACATTGCCTGGCAACCTTTTTTGTTTGTCTTACCAACAAACAACCCAAGCAGCTGCATATAATTAGCGCAATAGACGCCGAAACCTAATTCTCCAGCATTTCCTAATGCAAATATGAACCCGGTTTCTACTGCAGCCAGAGACGCCATAAACATCCAATTTGCTTTTAGCACCTTTTTCTCCAAACGTCGAAAATAGCGACGAGGCATCGTGTAAACAATGACCCGCATTACCAACGGCGCATTTGGTCGCCTTTTCTTTTGTCCTCGCCGCCTGCCTGTTTCGTTGTTCCACTGCACGTGTGAATAGCATTGATCTCAACGATCCTACACATACCACCATGACCTGTATTACAAGATCTGGTTTCCTATACCACCAAGAGAGACTTTACGTTTCCCTGGTGGTAGGTAAAAAACGATATCCTTATTGGAGAGGATATCGTTTGAGTCTTATCCCAACCACGAAACAGAGTGGTCGAGCGGTTCATCATCCCTTGTAGGGTGTGCTCGTAATGCACACCCTAGCGAGTTTTTTTTTTCTCCGATACCAGTCGTGCGTGTTATATAGTTCCGCGAATTTTCAATCCTTAAAGTTAAACATACCGTGAAACGAACAATTAATAACCAAAAGGTATACGGTGTCAGTGGAGTGTCAGATGTGAAACAATCTAATTAAACAAACAATTCGCAACGAATCACTTCACCCGTGAAGAGAAAAATCATCCTAATTTATCAACGGTTCTTAAATGTAATTTCAGTTTAAGTACTTGTTACTAACAATAATTTCCTCATCAAGCCGCTCCTCACAAATTGTAAATCTCCACGTGAAAATAAAATACATTAGCAATAAACAATTTATAAATTTCAAAAAAAAAAAAAAAAAAAAAAAGGGGGGAGTCTTATCCCAACCACTGGACGGAGCTGTCGAGCCGTTCAGTATCCCGTGTAGGGTGTGCTCGGAGTGCACACCCTGGAGTCCAATTACATCAGCCGACCGCGCTGGTCGGCCTGTCTCCAGCTCGCCGTAAAGCTATCGCGAATTAACCTCCCACCGAAATTAACGTGCGGCACAAAAAATCGGTATGCAATAGTCTCTTTGATAAAAAAATATCATTAAGTTCATACGAAAGTGTTCAATAGTTTTTGTGAAAACGAATAAATCATACAAAAAAGTAAAAGACAAACAATAAACAATTTATAAATTTCATTAACTGTTTGATTTTCAAAATTTAAAAGTAAATTAAATTCAAAACTAGACACATTTCATTGTTAAAGCGTGTTTCCTGTGCTGCTGCCCAGTAAAACGTTTTCAAAAAGAAAGGAAATCCCCCAACATTCAACTTCCTGTGAACAACTGAGTTAGTGTTTGTACCTGCTGCGATATTCGGCCAAACTTCGTTAGTGAATGATGGAGGAAGAAGGGAACCGAGTGCCCATGTCTGGCACAACACTTCGTTCCCCACAGAATCTTTCGAAGACTTTTCCCTCCTGGTGATCTCAGGAACCTCGCGTAGTAGTATTTAGACAGTCATATAGCAACTACCTCCAGTTAATCGGTTGACGTCTGGTTATAATTAGACGGTAGAAAGTGTCGTAGATATCTGATGGCAGTTAGACATTATAAACTTTCGCAAATATTTAGTGGTGTACAGTCAGTAGGAACAAAGAGTTTCCATAAAATGTTGTCTTTCAAATGAAATTTCTTGTGACGAATCGTTCAAGTATCAACAAAAAAAACTTACGGTGACTCAACTATGTCGAAAACACAATCATAAGACCGATATAAATCGTTCAGAGAAGGGCGTGAAGTGGCCGAAGATTTGACTCGCCGTGGACAGCCTTCATCATCTACTACTTACGATAGCATACAAATAATCAAACAATTAATCGTTGAACATCATTTTTTAGTGCTAGAGAGTTATTTCGAGGGCTTAACATTGACGAAATGATCGTTCATGCAATTTTAACAACAATTTTGAGATTGAGATGCGTCGCCCCTTGATATTTCTGAATGAGCTCAATGTCTTGCAAAACATCCATCAAAAATAGGCTTCTGGAGACATCGTCACTAAAGGACCCGGCTTTATGAATCGCATCATAACTCGTGGCAAAATGAATACAACACACTCGACCGAATGCCCTTTAGAAAACAAGCCAAATCCGCGCCAAAGCCATTCGAAAGTGACTAAGTGTTTTTTTTTCTCTACTTCGTGGAATGCGTTTAAACATCAAACGAAAATCACAGCGGGTAATGAAGGCCATTCCACTTTCGACCTACGATATGTGCATAGAAGAGCGGGTTCAGCCTTATCACAGTTGCATTGCATAGCGTGGAGATTGGGTTACAACGTTAATTTTGATGAATACACATATTTCTGCGTTCTTTTAGACGATTCCTGGTAGTCTTTATGAAGAAGGTATGCCATTCGTTTTGAGCATCAACGGAAATGTTGGCTCCATTGAAAAATACTAATTCTGGATTTTGACGGAAATACTTTTCGGAGCTTAGTGTTGGAGAAGGTTACCAACAGAAATTCTTTCGTTCTTAAATGTTAACTTATGTTAGGTTGTAAAAATTATTCCGTACAGCAACGCTGACTTTAAAATCTTTTTTCTGGTTAGAAAATAAGTATGATTATTTGGGTGTGCCAGTAACTATATAGGGGACACGGTTAGGTCTCATAATTTTGATATTTTCTCTTCAATATTGCCAATGTCCAATATTATCTTATCCTTCAGCTGCTGAATGATTGTTGACCTTACCCAACTCTTCAAGTAATAAATAAAGTAAAACGCGCCAAATCGCATGATCTCAGCGGCTAATTGAATTTGATATTTCGAGAGATGGGGCTAGTAAACTTCTCATTCAATTTACTGAAATTGGATGCTGTGCATGATAACAAATATTGGTGTTTTTTGTTGTTTTTGGTCACATTCGGGCGTACCGCAGCAATGTTTTCGGGTGAACGATGTGCATGAGCACGCAGTAATATTTTCACATCTACTGCCGTAAACTCGTTATTCTTAAAATATACACGTCCAGGGGCGATATTTCTCCATGGACCTAAAGTATATTTATCCATATCCTAGAGCCAACAACAAAAATGTTTCTTAATATAGATTATCTAGTCCATGACATGTCACAGGCTGCCATTAAGTTTTCCATCACCATTACAACACCATTAAAGAAAATTAATTTGTAGGTTCTGTGTAAGGCATATAGATTGCATAGCTAGGAGTTGAGGGCATTAACTTGGTCTTCACAAAATTATGAAACGCCTTATTACCACAACTTGCTAGGTACAACCGCATTGAAAGATTTACAACCGATTCATATCACTGGTAGGTTGCATCATGGCTTGTCTCCAAGGAACCATGTTACAAAACCCTGAATTGAATGGCTACAAGTTTTCATGTATTGAATTTTCAGGGGTCGAGCAACCTGCAGGTTGCCTTTTCACTTCGTTATTTATTTCTATCCATTAATGAAAATTACACAGCCACACTGAATTTGTTTCGGTATCATTCGACAGGGACTGCTTCAGGTTGACGTCATGGGTCACGTTTTGCCAATGGATGACTTGCATTGGTTGACTGGCCATAAATCAGGTACTTGCGTTGAATCGTTCCTTGAGCAATGTATGAAGAAAATACGCCTTTTCTGACATAGGAGATATCTTATCAGACTTGTTCGCCATAGTGAGAAAGCTGATCGATTGAAATAATGGCATTAAATAAGCACCAAGGAAACAATTTTAGCCATAGCGTTCAAGGTTGCTTTTTTAAAGAATCATGCATAATGAAGATTATCATATTGTACTTAAGGAAGATGAAGAAAGATGTTGCAGACTGTTAGTATCAGAGAGCAGAAAGAAATGAAGCGATACCTCGGTCAATAGCTTAAAGTGCCTGAAAATTGAGTTTACCAATTGTTTGATGGCTTCTTTTTATTATAGTAGTGTTATTTAAATTCGTTTACGTGTACCTTTGCACTGACTTACTGGCTCGATACTAATACGAGTTCCTTGCCACTTTTTTAGTATATCAAGTAAACTATTTTCGTCTTTAGACTAGTATTAGTCTTGTTAAATGTATCACTACACATTGCTTCGATCGTAGGCATAGACTGACCGCACTTTAATTATGCATTTCTGCAGTATGGGATGTCTTCACGTCTCCTGTTGCTATGGAACTGTGGGTGGTATTTGCTAGGCGTAAGCACGGACAAATACCCCATAACACTGATATAACACAACTCCGAACATTCACCGACGAGGAAATAAATATAATACAAAAACGCAGTCTGGTTTTATTGTTAAAGATTCTTTATTGTAACCAATGGAGAGGACAACAATTTGGTCCCAGGTTGTATTTTGAATGTCAATAATCTTCGCGACATAAGTTCACTCTTTATTTAATTTAATGTTCGAATGGGATGATAATTTGTCTGTATTTTATTTAATTTAATCTAAACGGGCACGAACTCCACTTCGATGCTGGAATGTACAATAATTTTGACCTGATCGGGACGACCTTCAAACGAAGCACAAGTGCTCGCGACAAGGGATGATTCTATATGTGTCCGTATATGACAAGTATAAAGCCCTGCGATGAGGACGATGATCGGTGGACACCTGATCAAACAGAAGTGCGATCGTCGGGGGCGATGTACCCCTACATCGTTGGTGATGTATACCAGAGATCGAAATAGATTTTTGTTTCAAAGTAAAAAAAAACGCTATTTAACAGATCAAATGGTGGCACACATGATGTATATGTTGTGCCTATGATACAAAAGGGGTCGTCATGGTATTTGCCTAAGATTCCTTGGAAACACCGATGTAGGTAATATTCAATCTAGCCATATGGCTCCGGTGCACAAATTATTGAGGCAAATTATTTTGTTGACATAAGTCAGCAGAAACCTCGTCGACAGCGGCGAAGGGTCAGGCTGGATGGCTATATGTTTGATTAATATGCGAGTAAGCAAAACGCACAGTGAGATACTGTATGTTTACTTTAGATCTCAGGCGGGTCATCGTAGGTATGGTTGGGGTATGATTGTTTATGGTGAATCATATTAGTGCCCAAATCCCATAATCAGTAGATAAACGGTAAAGAAAATTGGACGCAAGTGTTGCGAACCTCGGTACTGGGGAAATAAATGGTTATGAACCGTAGCAAAACACATCGGCTACGACTGTGTCAACAATTACGCACGCCAGCAAGTATTTATCTATTATAATTGCTGACAAGCCGAGCCGATGGAGATATGGTGCGGCTCATATAATAATTCGATGTGATGCATGCCTTGATAAGGTTTAACTTTCAGATGTGATGCTGCAGGGGAGCTTACGCTATTAGTATTAAGGGGGTATTCTGGTGTAGGGGGGCAAATTTGAATGTTTTTTAGAATTATGTTAAAAATAAAACGAAAAATATTTTTACTATTGGATTTTTGCCCAATATTTACTTATAACATAACATAACAAAACAAATGTAAACAAAAATGACGAAAATTCCCAAAATTCCAGGGTGGTGACGTGGGGGGTTGAAACAAAAATGTGCGTCCTAATTGACATGGTTTTAACTCTTCTAATTATCAGAAAAAAACAAAAAACCAAAAATGAATTCTTAATCAGTGAATGTGTTGTATTCGTCCGTACCTCGAAGAAATGAAAAAAAAATTTTCAAAAAATTGCAACTGTTTGAAAAAATTTTTGATTTTTCTCATTATTCTTTTCCGGTTAATAATTTTTATAAAAATAGTAAAAAAACGCTTTAAAAGCTTGGTAGGGACTTTAGAGCGTTATATTTAGATGGCGTGTATCGAATTTCAAGTCAATCGTTTCATTAGGACTTGAGATATCGTGTCAATAGACTTGAAAAAAGTAGTTTCGAGAAAAACGTGTTTAAAAATTTCAGGGTAAAGTAGCTTCAAGTGACATAATATTGCGTTATACTTACACTTTGTTAGTCGGCAATTCCTGGTCCATACAACGGGCCTTCATCATCATCATCGGCACTACAACCGGCAGCCGGTCTTGGTCTTATTTAGCAAGGCTTGTTAAATTTTTCATAATGATTTGTTTTTTCCGGGCAAGGTCATTAGTCTTGCACCAGAGGCTCCCCGGCGGGGAATCGAACCCCGGTCTTCCGCGTGACAGGCGGGTATACTAACCACTATACTATCGAGGAGTCTCAACGGGCGAATTCTCCAAACTTTTCTCTGATAGTCGTGCTGTTCTAGCTTCCTTCGAAGCAGCAGATTACGAGCATCCCTCTTCAGAGGGATCAATTCCATTTTTGTATTCCCAAACGTATGGACTTCAGAAGCAATAGCCCATAATGTCCATTATTTTCAAAATAGGCAAAAAGCCTTCATTAAAAATACACACGGCTATATAATTAGCAATCTCGGTGGGTCGTGTTCCTTCATGGATATGCTTTGGTGCGAAAGTTCAGACTAATGAGTTAAATGGTTCATTATTATTCTGCGTTTCTGAACCCAAACATCGATTCAATAAACTCTCTTTTGATAAATCATCCTAAATTGGCTTTGTCACTTCTAGGACTCGATCATTTAGAGGAGGATTTTCGTTGACAAACTCATCTAATGGACTGTAGTGCTCCAGAAAGCCCTACCATTAATACGTATGCCCTTTCTTTGTTCTAGGTTGGTTCTCATCCACGAAAGAACCATGCACACACACCATTGCACCGAAAGAGTGCATTTCCTACAGCGGCCACACTCTTAAGAGAAACGTTTTTCTCTCTCTTCCCTTGTTTCTTAGCCCTAACCTAGGATGGATTTCATGTCAGAGTTCCATCCTCGGTGAGTCTTATTACAACCACCGTTCGCGACGGTCGGTTCACTCCCACACTCCGCCGGCTGCGGAGATGCGTTTATAAACGGGTCGTTTGTGAAGTGCTGGTTGACTTGATAGCTCGTCTCACATTTAAAGCGGCAGTGAAGACTAAAGTGTTCGGAATTAAATTAACTGCAAACGAACTTTTCTTTTAATAATTGAATAAATTGACTGTCAAATATAAATGAATAAACCTGTTCAACATGTAACCGAAAACAATAAAGTTTAATTAAGTAATAAACCGTGTGTTTCATTTTCCTTTCTTTGCTGGTGAACGACGCTCCTGGCGGTTCTATGGTGTTTCGCGTCTCATTCTGGTGAACGCAATTCGGTGGACAGTGTTCGACGGAACAATCGATGGGTGACAGTGAACAAGTGGTGGGTTGGTAGTACAACGCACGCCCATGCTGGCGCCGCGACTACGTACCCCACATTTCTTCGAAAACTACAATAGCTCTGTCTATTGAATGCTGCTTGTGCTGAAATTGTGGCGGGCCTGACGTGGTATTTTGGGGGTTGTAAGTATTATGTGTCAAAAATGTTCCACTGCGAGAAATGTTCACCAGGTATATCCATGAGCAAAATTAATGAAAACACTAAGATGTTGTCCTGCTATACTTTTTGGTTTATTTATTGTTAATTTCTTTAATAATATACACTTTGACTATCCTTTTGTGTTGGTATCCAGGAACATATGGTGGCGCGAGAAAAATTAGAATTAAGCTTTATTTGTAAAACCTGCACTCGAACATTGGATTACTGAGTGTCACTAAATCAGTTAACACTAATTTATTTACAAAATCACACGTTTCTAATTAATTAATAGATTTAAATTTAATTTCGCTTGGTACAATTATTTCAACACTACTGGTACTTGACAATTTGACGATTCTCCATTTTCCATGATTATATCATTTCCTATTTCTTTCTGTTATTATAATTTACTTACTCGCTAGACAAAAATGATTAAACTCTAGCTTATGTTATCTTATTTCTTAACTTACTGATCCCTTCCGGACTCTCTAAGTTACATGCATACGCTTAAAGCATGAAAATTCCACTTTAACTCTTTAAGCGGCGGCGTGACCTTATCGCGTTGTGGTTGAAGAAAGACTTGTGGCGGTTCCCACGAACGCCACTAACCAATCTTCCAATAAACCTAAGTAAAAACCCCCATCTAGGACATACAACAAAAAGAGAAACAAGTACCGTGGCAGTTCCATTGAACGTCACTACTTACCTTACAGGTACACAAGGTAACAGTTCCCGGAAATACATTAAAATTCTGTACTTACCTTCTGTACTGTACCTGCAAAGCGAAGCAAAACCATGAAACATACAGTCTCGCTGATATGAAATTACAGCGGCAACTAATATAATATCTTCAAGGCAATTTGGTTTAACAACCAACCAATCAATATTGCCTGTGCAAATATCTACACGATATTCTTTTGTACGCCAGCTGCACACCAGCAGAAAAAGGTATTTTGCCTTGGCACCGCATGCCCACATCGAGCTACCGATACATGAGGGCATCCGGCTGGTGCCCCGGCGGTCTAATTCGCAAATGGAAAATTACCATCAGAGTTCGACTGCGAGGATATACCAACAACACGCACACGATCAGCATCGCGCTACTCGTAGCCACTGTTCGTGTAAACATTGCAACCCTTTTGCCGTTGAGATACTCGCACCTGTTGCGAACTTAAAAAGGGGACTTATGCAATGTCTGCATACTTGCGGACGCACACGATGAGCAGCGGAAGCAATCATCGTGTGTGTATATCCACCCCTTTTGTGTTGAACCAAATGCAAAAGGGACATATTACCAAATTTGGTCACCGAAGCGATGATGGGACTTTTGTATCCTATCGCTTCGATGAAATAATTTAATCTCGGTTCGGATTCCGTGAGGGCTGGTCGCGCCCTCACGTTAATTACATCCTTCTTGGGCCGTCCCAGAGTCGGGCATTTCTTCGTTGCTATTATCATCGGTAAGGACCGACAATGAAATCTCTAGAAAGATTGCACAATGTGCACGGACGAACACTCTAACTGCACCGAACCGAATCGAAAAGAATTGTTACAACTTCTCACACCTGTTCAAGTCCTGGTCGGGGTAAAAACATATACCAGAAGCAATTGACGACGCAAAGGACACAGCAACTTTGGTCCACTGCTGAGACGATACAGCCCTACTCGCTGCCCTATCGCAGCCGAACCCGTTCCCATCACGATCGATGTCCACTCGGCGTTCTCCGCATGATACGTTGAGGAGATGTTTGTCCAAGAGATAGTCATTGGTCGCAGATGGCCATGGGTTTCATGACCATGAAACGCTTGATAAGGGTCGCCTGATGACAGCATCGTGTCCCAATTCACTGTTTATGTGTTTACAAAATCTGCGTTTTTGGTTTCCTTTACACCGCGGCTGTGTTGACTTTGCGTTGTTCCAGCATTGCACACCATTGTTTAAATAACTTTAACTCGGTTGGAGGTTTATGCTGGAATGTGGTGACAGTAGTGTTAGTTGACAGCGGTAACTGCGTTACACGCTTCGTCTTTTCGAGTCTAGGGTGGAAGGTGGTGTTGAAGCAACTGTGATTGTTATGTACTTTTAACACATTATGTAAAAAAATTTTAAATAAGTATATTCAACCGTTTTTTACAAAAATCGAGAAAAGGTCTATTTGTTGCCCTCATAGCCGCGTATGTCCCTCAATTTCAATTGAACCACGTTCCTGACTTTGGTTTGCCTTTTTTTTTTTTTTTTTTTTTTTTTTTTATTAGACTTCTCTCGGGAAAGGCGAACCTATAGCGTCGAGTGGGCGCCCCGAGATGTCATCAAATAACTGTTACAGTTCTTTTTGAACAGTTGCAGGTTGTAACGCTCCGGGAACACTCGCGTGGGAAGGGAGTTCCACAGCCTCCCCGCTCTGTAACGGAACGAGTTCTGATACAGGGATGTTCGCGCCGTCGGGAGATGAACCACAAACGGGTGCGATCCGTCGGATTGTCTTGTGGAGCGCACATAAACCGAATTGCGTGGAACAATGCCAAGAATCTCCGAAGAACAGCACCCGTGATAATATCTGTAAAACAGACAGAGGTCGGCCACGCGCCTTCGATGTGATAGCGACTGTAGTCCCGACGTCAGCACCGAGTCCCCGATCAGGCGGATCGCTCGTTTTTGTACGCTCTCAAGTAGGTCGAGGGTATGTTTAGGAGCCGAGCTCCAAACATGAGAGCAATATTCGAGCGCGCGTCTAATTTGAGATTTACATAGGAGAAGAAGTTGGGCCGGGGTAAAGTATTTCTTGGCTCTAAAAAGAAAACTCAGTTTTCCTGAGGCTGATCTGGCGATACCCGATACGTGTTTATACCATGATACATTCCCACAGACGGTGACGCCGAGCAATTTCAAACTTTCCCCAGCCTCGAGGGCCCGGCCACTCATCATCAGCTGTGGAACCGATGATCCACTTTTCTTTGTGAATGTTGTATACTGTGTCTTCGTTGCGTTGAAGTCGACAAGATTGGCCTTTCCCCACTGCAGGACTTTATCTAGATCCTGATCCAGAGAGTCAATCTGTCTACATCTCAGCTGGTGCGACGTAGATGCACCAATCGGCCGATCACTCGAAAAGGAGGAAACAAGCGTACTATCATCCGCAAAACTGAACACTTTGTTATCCGTTGTCTCCAACAAATCATTTATGTGAAGCAAGAATAAGGTTGGAGCCAAAATACAATCCTGCGGCACCCCCGAATTAACAGGATACAGATCCGAACACTCGCCGTCCACAACAACCCGGATCGATCGATTCTCGAGGAAGCTCCTCGTCCAGTCGCAAAGCTGGTCGGAAAGTCCATATGAACGAAGTTTGCTCAGCAATGCCCCGTGCCAGACGCGGTCAAAAGCCTTGGAGATATCCAATGCGACCGCCCTTGACTCACCATGCCATTCAATCGCAGATGTCCATATATCGGTTATAAGTGTCAAAAGGTCTCCTGTGGACCGCCTGCCACGTAATCCGTATTGACGATCATTCAGAAGACCGTTGCACTCCAAATACTTAACCAACTCTGTATTGATGACTTTTTCCATTACTTTAGATAAAATAGACAGTAATGCTATCGGACGGTAATTTTGTGGGAGACACTTTTTTCCCGTCTTTGGGATTGGCTGAACTCGAGCGATTTTCCAGCAGGCAGGAAAGGTCCTCCGTGCATAAGATAAGCGGAAGAGTCTGCCTAGAACCGGCGATAGTTCTGGAGCACAGTTCTTAAGGACTATTGCTGGTATTCCGTCTGGGCCGGTTGCCTTCCTACAATCCAGTTCACGTAGAATGCGTTGAATAGTGCGCGGACGAAATCTCACATCCCGCATGGAAGACTGTACCGGGGCGATCACAGGTGGCTCCAAAAGGCCGGGATCGAGGTTTGAGTTCGCGGAAAATAAATTCGCGAACACATTAGCTTTATCCTTTGGATTCGTGACTAACGTCCCGTTGTCTGTCACCAACGGGGGGAAAGAGGAGGAAGCAAAGTTATTGCTGACAGCTTTTGCCATTGACCAGAAGGAGCGCGAACCAGTTGGGCACCGAAGGAGCCTATTGATCACCCTGTCGTTGTGAGCCTTCTTCGCGGTATCAATCGCCTGGTTGCACGCGTTTCTGATTCTAACAAAATTCGTTCTGTTAACATCGGTGGGATTGGAGCGCCATTGCTTAAAAGCTCTATTTTTTGCCGATGTAATCAGCTCGCATTTTTTGTCAAACCAAAGTTTATCAGACGAACATCGTTTGATGGAATGCGGAATATACATCTCCATCCCCAGGAGAATAATCTCTGATATCGACTCCGCGCAAGCGTTAACATCGGAATTTCCGAAGCACACCTCCGACCATGGAAATGATGCGAAGAAATCTCGCATATCGTCCCAGTTAGCAGCCGCATACTTCCATACATGGCGAAGCTGCCTAGGTCGGTTATTCGCTTGGTATGCAAGTGCTTGCGCGACAGATACCAAGCAGTGATCTGAGTTTCCCAGTAGCGCAGAAACCTCTACGGTATAAATACTCGGTTCGGATGTCAAAAACAGATACAGGGTGTTCGCACATTCGCCTCGGGCATCCGGCACTCGCGATGGCTCCCCCACGAGTTGAGTCAAGTTGTGGCTTACAGCAAACATCTCCGCCAGCCTCCCAGCCTCGTCGGTTCTGTTAGAATGTAACAACCAGTCGGAATTGTGCACATTAAAATCGCCAAGGACAATAATTGCAGAAGCTGGGTGGTTGATCTGTATCCAGTCGACGGTATATGAAAGATGTTCGAAAAATGTCGCCGGTCGATCGTCATTCGGGGAGCGGTAAAGACAACAAAGAAATTTAACAGAATTCCTCAGCACGACCCTCAACCATATGATGTCCATATTATTGGGTTCTAAGGCATCCATCCTCTGACAGGCCAGATCAGACCGTGCGAAGACGCAGACTCCGCCCTTAAAACGGAATCTCGAAAGTAAGTCGTATCCTGAGCAACGAAGATATGTCGAATCAGTTGACGAATCGACCTGGGTCTCAGTTAGGGCAAGGATATCAGGTTTCGTTGTTTGCAAATATTGGTGGACGGCGTTTACATTAATATTGGTGAAACCGATGCCCCTGATGTTACAAAATGCCGTCACCAGTCGAGCGTGGGCCGAGCCTCGAGAGCGAGCCCGGTTATGCGATGACGAACCTCTCAAAGTTCCATTATTTATCATGATATCTGCATGATGTTCCCCCTGACATATTCATAGATCGGTGTTACCCTATTTTGTTTTGTGATTGGAATTGAATGAAAAGTTTGTGAATATTAATGGTATTATTGTTAAAAGGTTCTTTTTTTTCATGGGCGGCACGGTTTATGGGTGCAAAAATTGTTTCTTCATTATTTAATGGAATCAGTGTCATATGTCCTTTTAGATATGTGCAGGGGCGATATTGTTTTTAATCGTTAGCGCTAGCACCATAGAGTGACTTTTTGATGGGTATTGTATTTATCAGTGATAAACTCAAGACAATTCCCGTTAAGGGATTCCAAATATGATGGAGTTTGGTGCCAGTAAATCAATGCTTTGGGGTGGATTAATTTAGTGTGTACATGGTCGGAATTAATTTGTCTATCCTGTCGGGCAGAGTATAAGAGTGTCTATTAAGCGCAATTGACTTAGGCTCAATCATTTTTACACGGTATGGAATAAAGGGCTTCACAGTAAGTATAGCACTCATACTCACATCCTAGCCTCCAGTCTATCCTCGCCACTGCCTGTACTACCACTTATACTATTGTCTATCCGTCTTTTTAGTTCCCCATTCCACAGTGTTTAGGGGTATGGGAGCGAACATACAAGGTAAATTCACTGATTGCTTTCAACCCGGCGAAGGCCAGGACGATCCTTGCCCCTGTTCAATCCACGTTGACGTGCAGTCTCCACGTGACACCCCTGGATAGTTACTACCGGATACACGACGATGACCACGGAAACCAAACTGGCAAAGAGAATTTTCTCATGGAACGTCCTCTTACTATACAGTGCTTGAGCTGCACAGCAGCCAGCGGATGCCCTGACCGGATGTAAGGCAGACATAATAGCATTACAAAAAAAAAAGATGGACGGGGAGTGGTGTTATTGAAAGGAACATGTATGACATTTATTATAGCTGTCATGCAAAACATCATGTTCTCGGCGAAGGCTTTCTAGTCAGCCAAAAACTGAAGCCTGCCATTATCGGCTTTATTGCAGTAGACGAAAGGCTATGCACTCTTTGCGTGCGATGCAAGTTTAAGAACATAAGCCTCATAAACGTTCACGGACCTACAGAGGAGTCCCCTGACGACGAAAAGTAAGAATTCTACGAGAACGTCGAACGGGCCCTTAATGCCTGCTCAAGATACGATGTGCAAATCGTTCTTGGTGATTTGAATGCGAAAATAGGTCGGTAACCGGTTCTCAGGCACTACGCAGATTCCCACAGTTTGCATGAGAACACTAATGACAATGGACTATGAGTCATCGAACTGGCAGCATTACAGAACTTGGTCGTTGCGAGGAGCAAGTTTCCGCGTAAAGATATCCACAAAGCCACTTGGGTATCACGTGATGGAGCCACTAGCAACCAAATTGATCACTTGTCGATAGATCGCCCCCACTCCTCGAGTCTGATGAGGGTACGAACGTACCGAGGTCTCAACGTCGACTCGGATCACTCTCTTATTGGTATAGTTTTGCGAGAGCGGATTGCCTTACGGAGACGTATTGCATCCGCAGATCAGGTTCGTATCAACACGGCTACCTTACGCAATGAGAATACCAGTAACATCTTTGGTCATGGATAAAGACTCGCTCTCGAAGAGATCGATGGAGGGAGAGTAAGTTCTGGGGCTGACGGGCGTAGAAGAGAAATGGACACGCCCTAAGAATACAGTCATTAGTACTGCCAACTCCATCTTAGGCAGCAGTCGTAGAGATCGGAGCGACTAGTTTAATGATGAGTACAAACTACCGAGTGAACGTAAGAATGCTGTATACCAGGCAATGCGGCAGTCACATAGGACGGGGGTACGCAAGGTGAAATACAAAGAGCTCAGAAGATCTGAAAAAATACTCCACACACAAAAGTAAAGTGCCTGGGAAAAAAAAAGTTGTCTGTGAAATAGAGAAAAGTAGAGAGCGAGGTCCGCACCAGGCGTGGAAGTTCTACCAAATACTCTGCAAGGATAAAGAGGGTAATCTGATCACCGATCCTGAAGGCATTCTGAAGTGATGGGAAGTGCACTTCAATGAATTGCTTAATGGTCAGCTCACAGATGAATTGGAGGCTCCACCAATACAAAATCAAGACCAGACGCTATCGCCACCAAACACTGAGGAAACAGTGAAAGCCATGAGACAACTCAAATCAAATAAAGCCCCCGGAGATGACGGCATACTAGCTGATCTGATCAAAAGAGGAGGGACAGCGTTACATCACGCAATTCATGAGATCGTGGTGCACGTAGAGCAAGAGGAGATACTGGAAGATTGGCGTGGTAGAATAATTTGCTCCATACATAAGATATCACACTGTGCAGCAACTCTAGGGCTATAACATTGCTGAGTACCGCCTATCAGATACTCTCGTCTATCCTTCAAGACCAGATAGTCCCATATGCTAAAGTCATAATTGGTCAATATCAATGTGGCTTCATCCCAGGTAAATCAGCCATTGATCAGATATTCACCCTTAGGCAGGCAATGGAAAAATGTCTGAAATTTAAGATTCCTTGATATCATCTATTCATCGATTTTATGGCCGCCTACGACAGAATAGCCAGGGTAGAACTTTGGCGAATTTTTAATTTATCTACTGTGTTCCGCCGAACACTGTCTCCGAATAAAAAGTCACTTTAATTTTACTTCCACGGATTTTATTTTGTATTTTTATTTTCCTCTTTTTTTTAGTTATTCACGAACTTGTATTTATTCGTTTTTTTTTTTTTTTTTGGAAAGACTCGCGGCAACATACTTAGTTTTTTTTTTGTACTCGCGGATCGTTCACGGTGTATGCTTTCACTTGACTCACTCGAAAACTTTCTTCAGGGGATGGAAAATTCACCCTGTTGTTCTTCCTTTCTCTTCCATTCTCTTTTTCTTTGGTGTTTTCTCTTTACCAAGCGATTTATCCTTTTTCGGAGATTGCATAGCGACCCATTGGCCGTTGAACCCGTGTGGCCGGAGATATGCCGAGGATCGTTAGGATTTTCACACATCTGCGGTATCCCTTTGTGTACATTACCCGCGTGTGGTTTATGGCCCAGGTGATTTCCTCGGTCGAAGTCATTATCTTCGACTGCGATATTTACATGGTTTAATTTCATTGTGGGTACAGTATCGGTTGTTTGGTTTAGTGTTTAACCTTTTGTTCCCACAATAGTCCTTTCGATAAGGAAAACCAAATTGCAGTCGGCTCAAGGGAAGGTGATACATTTGTTTATTCCTTAGCGATACATTTAACGCCTGGGCTTTTCTGGCTGTCAGCCTCTGACGTTGCCCCGCCACTTGTGTTTGCCCACCTAAAGGATCGTCAAACAATTTTATTTCTGGGCAGTGTTCTTCGATAGCCGTGCAGGCATGAGGAATCGGCCGTGCTGTAAGCACGTGGGGTTGAGGACACGGTAAGTATGTCCCAACAAACAATTAACAAACCAACCAATAAATAAATAGATAAATAAATAAACATGCCTAGGTGTTAAGGTTAGTAAGGATTTTCTATATATTTAGTACTACTTATACATTAGGGTTAGTGGAACAAAATAAATAATGCTTAAGTGCTAATGTTAGTACGTTTTAGGCTACCTATATACTAGGGTTAGTAAAAATAAATAAATAAATAAATAAATTAACTAGTAGTTATTAATGTAAGAGGGGGAACAACAGACAAGCACTCCACAAAACCAAGGACAACACAAACGTCCGCGGCGGGTCCGACACTCAATCCGATGGTTCGACCAAAAGCTCGACCGCCCACACGATCCGGTTAGGACCCCTCCACCAAGGCGAGGAGATCCCCTCTCGTACAACCACTCCAAACTGTCACCCGGCCGGCGAAAACGTCCCGCTCCTATATATTTTCCAAACTTCGAGCTCACGACTCCCTTACTCCCAGTAGGGCTTCAGACGGTTGTTGTGCACAACCACCGCCCTCTTTCCTAGTCTCACCGCGCTGTTGACCGCACTTTTCACCTCCACCACGTCATAAGGACCTCTCCATAGGGGCGCCAATTTTCCTTTTTTGTTTTCTTCCCGCATCAAGACTTTATCGCCCACATGGAACGTGAACGGGCGTAACTGGCGGTCATGATACCCTTTGGACCTCTTTTTCGAGATCAACAGATTGCGCCTATTTAACCCCACAGTGGTTTATGCCGTTCGCAGGATCGCCATAGAACTATATAATCCCATGAGAGAGTTTAGCATTCCAAAAAAATTGGCACGACTTTGTAGGTTGACCACGACCAACGTAACTAGTCAAGTAAAAATAGCGGGATTGCTATCCAACCCAATAAATTTCTTTAATGGACTCCGACAAATGGACGGTCTGTCTGCCTCCTCTTCAACTTGGCGTTGGAGAAAGCAATCCGTGACTCTGGCGTTACAACTAGAGGGACTATGCGTCATTATCATTGGAGACCATTGACTGTGCCAGATACTTGGCTGGGCAGATGCCAACGACATCATGGGTAGATCCGATTTGGCTGTACAGGACTCCTTCACCCAAATTGAGCAGGCGGCACATAAACTAGGGCTGCACATTAATGAGGGAAAACTAAATACATGGTGGCAACGTCTGCGAAGAGAATACCTAATTTTGGTCAAACTTTCAGGGTAGCGGAGCACTAATTTGAACAAGTGCAATCATTTAGCTACCTTCGGTCAATAGCAGCAGTCGATAACAATATGGAAGAAGAAATACGCGGACGGCTGATCAAATCCAACACAATCTACTGTGGTCTATCAAAGCTCTTTAAATCCCGAAATTTATCGAGAACATCCAAGTTACCCCAAGATCATGGTTTTTCCAGTACTCATGTATGGATCCGAGACCTTGGTGCTCAATAAAAGACATTCTGAACTTTTAGCCGCGTTCGAGAGGAAGGTCTTAAGGTGAATTGTTGGCCCCGTATGTGAGGGAGGACGATTCCGGAGACGTTACAACCATGAGTTGTACGGGATCTACCGTGAAGCTAATGTTGTAAAACAAATTAAGTTCGGTGGACTCCGGTAGGCGGGAAACCTAGCTTGAATGAACGAAGAGGACGTTCCCGGAAAGTCCTTTGTGGCAGGATGTATGGAAGGCGACAGGGCGGCAGATCTTGTCTGCAATGGAGGGATGGCGTAGACCAAGACTCCCAGAGCCTGGGAGTGCTAAACTAGATGACATCGGCTCGAAATCGGGACCGGCGGAGAGACTTACTAAAGGCCAAAACCAGATCCCGGTTGTAGTACCGATGATTAGGATGATGATGATGATTCTACAGTTTTTAAGAAACTGTAAAGTTCCTGTGGGGTGCAAGGTCACGACGGCAGCATGGACAAGAGTTCTACCTCGTCCCCATCATTATTATCGGTTCGTTGGACACCACACGGAGAGAAGCAAAACTGTTCGAAAGCACGATCACCAAGAACAAGAGAGAAAACACTATCAGGAACAGCAGCACGACAAATTAAAACACTGGTTTCATTTTGTTTAGTTTTATTTCTTAACACTTTCTTTTGGATTTGTCTTACTTGATACAACAACTTCATTTATTTTTGATTTAAAAATGGCGTATGCGCCGCGGGGATGAACGTTTATGAAACACGACTCCAGTTTGATAAAAACTCCGGGTATATAAGAGGGTGCATATATACGCGTCTCCCCAGCCGGCGGAGAGCGGGAGTGAAGCGTGACCGTTCTGGTCCGCGGATGTAAAAGGACTTAATGATAATCATCTCGTGCTGCGATGATTCGCTTCTTGGGGCGAGTTTATGGTATCGTGGTAGATATCCTCTCCAATAAGGATATCGTTTTTTACCTACCACCAGAGAAACATAAAGTCTCTCTTGGTGGTATGTGTGCGATCGTTCAGATCTGGGTGGTTTACACGTGCTCGAGGGCAATGGGTAAACGAAGCAGATAGGCGGTAAAGACAAAGGGATCGAAAAGGATGTCGTCTATGGAGTGTATCGCGTCTAAATAAATAGACGATGATACAGCGAAGAAATGTGACAAAAGAAAAGATGGGACGCGGGTATCATAAAAGTCTTAGATGAATGATGCCCTTGTGTTAATTTACGAATAGACATTGGGAAAGGTGCTATGCGCGAAGTCGATGCTTGTTTACAGATTCAAACAAAGTAGCAATTCTGGGTAAAGTGCTTGCAGCTGTATTGATAGTCGCAAGTCATTGCAAGGCAGATTTGATGGTTATACAATGACGGTTTGTATATACCATCTGTGTTAATGGAACATGGTATCTATGGCGACGCCAGTGTCGAATGTTAGTGTGAAAATCTACACTTATTGGAAATTCGAGTTTTGGTCGCTTATGCAAAAACGCATTGATACATGTATGAATGCCCTTCTAGAAAAAAACATCTTTTTAGGAATTTTAGGGTAATGCTTGTATGCATTAACTGTCCTTGGAAAAGGAAATGTTTCAGGTATAGGAAATTGGAATTTGCCTGGGATTCTTGAAAAGGTAGAAAGAAATTCTTACAGGAAATTATATGCGAAGCGATGCATGAGGGTAAGTTTTCTTTTACAGGGACTTTTTAGGTTATAGATTTGATGTATATAATGCGTGAAGCATTTAAGATGCTAATGCAATTGCATTAGCGAAAGCTTATGCAGACTGGGTCGCAGTTATTGGGGTTTTTTTCAGAAAGGCGAACCGTGGGATTTGGCGGAACCGCCACATCGCCCCCCCCCCCCCCCCACCCCCCAACCGCTGCCGCCATGCCTTCGTTTTTAAGTTAGTTCGTAAGTCTTTTTTTATGTTTAGACCACTCACACTAAGCGAAATAAAATGAGTGTTCTGCCCTCACTTCATTCATTCATTTGTTCTTTGAGATCTGGTTTGAACCCGATAATGAAAAATTTGGTTTTGTTTTGTTGTTGATTACATAATCTCCACCTTAAGCACATAATAGTATAACAACTGCAATATTCATATATAGACTTAAATAATGTTATTTTCGCAAGAAGCGATTTCCGATCAATTGTAGTTTTTAACTAGACGTTGCATCAGTGTTATTTTGACTTTACATTTTCGTATTCGATGTATGTTATCTGAGGCCATTTGTATGGGCGTCCATAAATTCCTATTTTTATTTGTGGGGACAATTTAGAGTGGCTACGATTAGTAGGCTACGATCGCTTATTCCCAAAGACGTGGCCCATTTCGTTGCACTAAATCTTATAAACCGGTTAATTACGTTATTTTCGATGTATCCTTTATGTTAAAATTTCCGTCAGCTTTCCAGACGATGATTTCGATTATTCACTACACAACTTTTTTCACTTTCCATTTTGATGATTTACCTTGAGCTTCACAAGAGTTGTTTTATATTGTACAATTTGTCGAGAGAATGTAAAGGCAACCAGTCTAGAAGGCAAAAACTATACTCACCCCAGGCTAACTTCAGGTAATCGATAATATTTGGATCATATAAAAGAACGTAGAGTCAGAGGTACTGATGATGAAAGTTAGAATAAGGATAAGGGGAGTGGTATCAAAGAATTGTTGGGTAGTCAGTACACTACTGTGGACAAGAGGTAATGGCAAAGTATTTTATATTTAAAAAAGTCGCCAACAGTAATTCTCTTCAAAATTAAAAGGTGTTGTAACTTGTAACAAAGCAAATGTCGCGCAATGTCTGTGAACTTTCTACAAAAGTTATATAAATATCGATGATCAAAACATACGTATTTATAAAAAGTCACTACGTTTTGTCCACAGTAGTAATAGATGAAGTAATTTCCTGGAGATTATACTGGACAATTGAATAGCAACGAGAATTGTCGTCTACTCCGATCGTTGACGGAATCCAATAAAATCAATTTGCATTAAATTTGATAAAACTGAAGACCACGAGGGAAGGTAAAAGCACGCACTTCTAAAACGAACATGAGGTATATGAACTACTGAAAACATGAGTGCAGTCAATTATAATAAATTGAGATCAAGTGAATTTTCCTTCCAGAATACTAGTCGGTTGAAAGATATTAATTGACAAAAAATACAGATAAACACTTTTTAATCACGACACCGTCTCTCGGGTGGTCATCACGCCACAAGAGATATGATCCTTTCAATTCCCATCATTCTTTTACCTCTGGTCCCTATGAAAAGCTAATGCAGCATAATGCACATTACCCAGTTATTCTGCGTTCGTAACTCGAATTATAATAAATCACTTCTTCTTTATATTCTAGACCAACTGAATTATCGTGTAGTGTATCCTTGAGTGCCAGAGGTTCAAAGATAAATCAAATCGGGCGTTAAAAGTCAGAGCGAAATATTCAGTCTTCATTTATTTTTCTCGAAAATTGTTAACAAATGACAAAATCACTTTATTGCTGGTGTCACGAGAAAGTTTCTACGACTTTCATTATCCTTGAGTGTGATGTTGTGGATACACGAAGGGTTTCCAGGGACAGAAGCAGCTCATTGCATCTGTCAGTTTTATGTTGATATATCACCGAAATCCCATAAAAATATATTTTTTCAAAATAGCGAATATAAAAAGAACAAAATAAAACAAAAATTTCGATGCCGAAGGAAAGGGAGCAGACATTTTTCATTTACAATTGATGGATGAATTCCATTTACGAGATTATCGATGACTAATATGCTACACAAGTCTCATAAAAAACCGTTTGCCCTGGTGGTCCAGCGGATGGCCTTGACATTATTCTGAATGTTGGATACGAGATATTCGGGTTTTTGTGGGGAGAGGATTTTGTGAAAATACATTTTATTCATTTCGGCCAAGGCAACACCACGACTTGTGTTATGAATATGGGTTTTGGTACAAGGCATATGAAACATTGAAACTGGTGTCATAATTAGGGTGTACTATTTGCTTTATTTAACGCAAGTAAGTTATTAATTACTGTTGTAACATAAGTTCGTACCGCAAAAGAGAATGAAGTGACTTTCATCTTCTAACTAGTCGAGTCGCTTTTATGTTGTGATAAAATACGACCAGTGGTGTTTGTATCATGCGCGTAACTTATGTCCAGCAAACTGCAAATGAGATTATATTTAAGAGCAAGTGAAAGATTGTAAGTTTTTTCAACCAAGATATGTTGGGTACAAAAGTCTATAAATAGATAATTTCATAAAACAGAATGTCTCAAAAATTTTTTCCAAACAAAAAATGTTTGCTTAAATAGTGATTCGGTTCAACGAACTAAATATGATGCTCAGGTATTTTCTTCATAATTATATTAATGTAGATGTGTTTCGTCATTTTGCTTCTACTCTCCCAAACGTAACGTATACTTCTGAAAACTAACCAACCCGTGTTATTCATTATCGCAGCCCTTTATGGTGATATTTGCTTTTGATCCAGAAAGCGAAGGTATGTTCCCGTATTCCTTAAATTTTCAATACATCCAGAGAATAAAAGTTTATTGGTGCAATCACGTACAGACCAATTTATCTTACCACGTTGAAATGCCAAGTTTTCAAGGAAAATTTTACAAACTGTTTCCTAAAGACTTGTCAAACGTATAAGATGTTGCTTTGTCATACTGGAATGACAAGTTATGACTAAAACGACAAAATCATGTAAAGGTGGGGTGAAAAACTTGTTAATCATGGTTTTACATCGCTCCGATAAGAATCATATCCTTTCGCGACCGTAGCGATCGGGAGTCTCGCGAATGGAATGGCTCATGCCTTCTAAGTTTTCCTCGTGTACCCACGTCCATGGATTATTTATTGTTGGACCGATCTCTTCTAACTTCATTACTGATATTTTGAGAAGTTGAGTACTCGGCGCTTCTCTAATGTCACGAACTTAGTATAGATTGTAAAAATGTCATTGGACAATAACTGCAGAATTATTGTATACATACCACATATTATTGGTTTCAGTGAGACGATGGGGTTAACTATCAGCATCTGCCTCTACCAGTGGTTGCATTCGCACAGGAAGCAAAACAAATGGAAAATGACTTTCGGGACATCCTGTATCAGACGTATGTTCTTTAGTGTACATACTTGTGAATGAATGACTGAATGAATGAAGTGAGAGCAGAACCCTCAGTTTATTTCGCTTAGTACAAGTGGTATAAACATATAAACATATAAGTATTATTGAATTTGTCGGCGTTAAGTCGTCGTTAATCTATCGCGGTTCACATCGAACCTTGTGACTTTGTGTAATTTTTGTGTGATATATCGCGTTCGTTCGCGAATATTGCAATAAGTTCTAATTGCAAAAAAAAACTATATAAACACGTGTAATTTTCGCTGGATGTCGTAGTAGAAATCTGTCTTCACAGATGCCAGACAATGATCCGAGCGCTACCCGGGAATACATATTAGAACGGTAGAGAAGAGCCATCGAAACTCTTCAAAACTCAGCGAAGAAGACCACAAATATGGAAAGTCAAGGAAAACACATTGATTAAGAACAAAAATTCCACGAGGCCGTGGAATACATCCAACAATTTACAACACAGGTGAAGCAACTCCGGGAGGAAATTCACTCCCTAAAGCAACCCACCAAAAACAGTGACGATGCCAGTATAAAATAACCCTCTCCCAGCTTAAACCATCAAACATCTCCACCCAAACAACTATCACCAGCCCATATGGAATCCACCAAACAAGCCAAGCCAGCACCGAGTCGCCTGCCTGCTCAGCACAAAAATGTTAGACTGTGGGGGTTCTTTAAGCATATCCGAAGAACCACCCCCTTTGGCTTAACCCAACTCCCCATTCCCAACCTGCAATAGAAAACATTTCAAACCATTCCTCAATATAACCCAGGGTAAAATCATCATCTTGCCATGGCATCAAACAACAACTTAATTTCATCCAAAATCATTTCGGTTCACATCCTTTACGAACCATTTGGTATCTTATTGGTTCCTCTTGTCGGCAACCATGTCCATCATGTATACAGTAATTTCCCTGTGTACACATGCCCAACCAACAGTTGATCCAATGACAAGCCATGGAAAGTTGCTTACTTGCACAGCTGCATGACTAATTGCATGATCCGTTGTCTTATCTAGGAACAATCATCGCAATGGTCATGGCTCACGAGTTGTTTGTCTAATCAACAAACACGCATCATTCTCACGCTTGGCAACGAAATCGAATTTTCTGTATACATAACATACATGCAGAAGAAGCCGATTCGATCCGCCCGGCAATGATCCCATAAACAAATTCCTTTTAGTCTCTGTCGAGTTACCATTGTTTTTCAGCTGCCCTGGTTGGATTATTTTCCTTGCATCCAATCTCGGATGCATTTTCGTTCACCCGGCATTCCAAGGTATGTGTAAACAAATGATCTGTACGAACACCATGGGAATCTTTCCAATGAGACACAAATCGATTTTTCATTGGTCGCCGGGCGAAAGAAAGATTTAATTTGCTTCTCACCACATCGGTGGAAATCCACACCAGTCGCGACTGGCAGCATGATCCGTGCGAGAGTATACAGTCAGATTTTAGCTACCGAATCGCGCACATGTGTCGGGGTCATTGCGTGTCGACACAGACTTGCGAGACTAACTAAGTGACCTGTGTCATGTGTGTCGTAATAAGAACTTTGCTTAGTACATCAAATTAAATAAACGGAACGAGAATTAAGTGACCTGTATAATATTTTTAGCAATAAAAACTACCTACGGTGCATAAGACGCAGTTTCACTTTTAGCATAGAACAACATTTGCGTTTTAATAAAGAT
This sequence comes from Microdon myrmicae, assembly GCA_963931805.1. Taxonomy (NCBI): domain Eukaryota; kingdom Metazoa; phylum Arthropoda; class Insecta; order Diptera; family Syrphidae; genus Microdon; species Microdon myrmicae. Next base: position 113,657,931 of record OZ007499.1, on the reverse strand, counting down.
TTGAATAACATTTCCGGTGTTTAATTTTTATTCATTTTGTTTTCTTTTGGTGGACGATTGTTTTAATGAAAAATCCGCGGTGTTTCTACTGAATCCGCGTCCGTGTTGGCGCACTAGTAGCAAAAACCCCACAAGACCACCACCAATCTACATAAAAAATGTGACCAGTATCAAGGAAATAATCATAATTGTAGAAAATTTCCTTGGGCACCGCAGCTTCACCACAAACACTAAAGGCTCCTCTGTCTCCATTGCAACAAGAACTTTGGTTGATCACGAGAAAACCGTTAGAAAACTTGTGGAACTACCACACCAATTTTTTACCTTCCAACACTATCAGCTCAAATCAACAACAATCATTAGGCACATTGACCCAACTTGGACCAACGAAGAACTAGCGTCGGAGATCATCAAGATTTGCCCAGAGCTGAATATCCACAGGTTGGACTATTTTCAAACTCCGTACATGCGAGAAAACAACTCAAGGAACCTACGGATTATCCAAATCCCTCCAAATGAAGATACCAACAAGCTCAAACAAATCAAGTACTTGTTTACGCATAAGATCAGGATCGAGGAGCCTTATAAACAAAGCACCCTCCATTGCAAGAGATGTCAAGCCACTTGGCGGTGGCTTGCCACCTAAATATATCATGCGGCAGATGTGCCGATGAACATCAATCAGGAGAATGCAAAGTCAATCCACAGGGTATGGAACCAGGAAAAATTAAAACCACAAACCCCGATGGATCCATTTCCACTAAGGAAATCGATGTGACATGTTGTAACTGCGGAGGTCAACATCCAACCAATTTTTCCCAGTGCCCTCATAAATTGAGAATTCTCCAAAGAAGAATAAAACCAACTACATCCATCCAAAACCACACCGCAGAACACAACTTACAAGGCCAGTAACATCATATGCGGATATCATCAAAAACAATCCAAACACGCCGACGTCAAACGATCCCAACTCCATTAGCCTCAATCTGGACATCATGGGCTACATCAAGAGTCTACAAACTATGCTTGCTACATTGAAGCATATATCAGATATCGAAAAAAAGGTCAGATTCTCTCACTTATAACTTCCCATATTATTTCCCTCAATGGCAGAACTAACTATAGTCGCCCTCAACGCAGAGTCTATATATTCCAGCATCCGTAAGCAACACTTACGGTTGTTTGTTAAAACCTTCTCCCCAGATATCCTTCTCCTCTCAGAAACGTGGCTTAAGTCCAACTCCCGAGTATCCATTCCCAATTATATATTTATATAAAACCCCAGAACTACTGGATCCCATGGAGGTACCGGCATCCTACTAAATAATAAACTTCAATTCACCGAAATCAGGTTCGCCAATGTTTTTAATATCGAATACACGATATTGTAGTGAACACAAAAAAGTAAACATATTAACATCCATTTACATCCACTCGACACGAGTACTAGACTTCCCTGACTCTGCCATATCTCAAATAATCAGACAGTCTCTCCCCACACCATTCATAATCGGTGGAGACTGGAACGCTCGACATACAGCATTCAACGACATAAAGAATAACAAATACGGGTGCCAACTTTTGGACCTCCTCTCATCTCACCCATATACGTATATCGACAGTCCACTGCAGCCAACTCGTGTCACCAACTCGACGCGATCTACAATTGACTTCTTCCTCAAGTTAGCTGACAACTACTCAACGAGGCCCCCCACAGTGCCGTTCCTCTTTCCCCCTGATCATGGTTTCGTTCACACCTCGATCAAAGTCCCCTCTTTCGAACTGCTCCACTCTCAAGTCCTGTCTCGAACTTGTCCAAGACTAACTGGGAAAAGGTCAATAGAGACGTCGCCAAAAGTTTTTCTAACTTTCAAATCCCCGAATCTTCTAACCTAATCCCTGCTAATATCGATCCAGCAGCCCTAAAAATTGAGCAGACCCTCAGGGATGCCCTCACCAGCAATACACCCACCACCATCCCTCATAATCATTTAGGAAAACCTTTACCGAGCATCCTAACAAAATTGGTGCCTCTCAACAAACAACACCGCCAAAAACTTCATATAAGATGCTGCCCCTTTATTAAAAGTCAGATCCGCTTCCTGACCCTAATAAATTAACATTTAAAAAAGTTCGCGGATCAGACCTATACCTCTACACTTAACAATATCAAACCCAACCGCGATCTCTTCACAAACATCAACCGACGGAAGCTTAAACCGCGAATCGATCACCTTATTAACCCACTCAGCAACAATCTTATCCAATCCGACACCGACATAGCCAATTGCCTCGCTGATCACTTCTTAAAGATCCATCAACAACATGATATCCTCTCAGTCCCTAATTTTCGAAATACTGTCAACGAATATATTTCACACAGATTACCCGCATCTTATACTCCGTTCATCGGAGAATTTAACGACACAAACAAGGCGTCACATCCTTCAGACACCACCACATTTTTAACCACAGATGAACTCATCAAGTTCATAAAATCACGACCCAACAAAAAACCGACCGGTATAGATGGAACACCACGCCTTCTATTTACAAGACTTCGATCGCCAAATCGACTTCCCATTCTCGTCCTTCTTAACCATATCATAAATGCTTCACATTTCCCACAGAACTGGAAAATTGCGATAGTAATCCCTTTAAAAAGGCCGGCAGTTCCAATAACACCTCCAACTATCGCCCGATACCTTTATTGAACACTCTAAGCAAAATATTAGAATGTACGATCTGCCAAAACCTTCTCTTGTTTGCCAATGATAACGCTCTCATCCCTAACTCTCAGTTTGGCTTTCGTGAGCGACACTCCACTTGCCATGCGCTACTAAAACTTACACACAACTAGTCTGGGCAACCCACGCTCCACCGTATGCATATCTCTCGATATTTCTAAAGCGTTTGATTGTGTTGGATCTCAGGACTTCTTTATAAGCTGCACTGCTTACTTGGTCTGAATTCCAACATCACAAAGCTCCTAGCATCTTATCTTTCTGGTAGGAAATTCATGGTCAGAATAAGCTCTTCCGTCTCATAAACCCGCAACATAACCGCAGGAGTTCCCCAAGGATCCATTCTCGGACCACTTTTATATCTTCTATACACATCTGATATTTTCCAACCTCCACCTAGTGTTGTAATGCTAAATTATCCTGACGATACTTTAGTTTACTCCAGCAGTAGCTTTGTCAAAGCGGCAAGAAACCGCGTTAACAACTTCCTCCCGCACATCTCAGGATACTTTAACAAATGGAAAATTCGGCCCAACCCAACCAAAACCCAGCTAACAGTGTTTAAGGGCAAAAACGCTCCTACACAAACTTTGCCACAACAAAATTAAACTCAAGCTTAATAACGCCCTCATAAAACCTTCCAAAACTCTAAAATATTTGGGAGTAACCCTTTTCAACCACTTGTCTTTCTCAACCCACATCAAGCCTAAATTTTTTTTTTTGTTTTTACACTAACTAAAAGGGGGTTTTAAAGTACCCTTAAATGTCAGAGTACACTGCGAACGAATGGAGAGGAAGTGGATAAGGAAAGGAGGTGTCGATGTATATTGGTCTTGCATGCCTGGACATCACAACGGCCAGGAAACACATGATCAGGCAGATCATTCCACATTCGTGTGGTTCGGCTAAAGAATGACCCTCTATGTTTATTTGTGCGGCAGAAGTCCACTTTCAGTGTGAATTGATGCGCATTCACAGATTGACGGGTATCGCGGGAAAATGTCTGAAGGGGCGGAACGCATTTAGCAAGTTCAGTTGAGCAACGACCGTGGTAATACCTATAAAAAAGAGATAGGCATGATGCAGCCTGTGTTATAACGACGGAATTGATCGACTGAGTCCTCAATAAGTTTCACTGCTCGTTTTTGCATCCTGTTGAGCACATGTAGTGCAGTTTTGGATGCGCCTGACCAAATATGGGAGTTAAACTCAATTTTTGGACGAATATACGTCTTGCAAATAGTGGCCAGATTGGATGGAGTGAAGTATCTTTTGCATCTCTTAAGGAACCACATACATTTGGCTGCACTTTTCGCAGCTTCAAATAACATATATGGTCATTCCAGTTAAGAGTCGAATTAATTCGAGTACCGGGGAATTGATAGTTCCTTGGCTTCGTCGATGGAAGTGCCATTCATGGACAGTATATTTACTTTGGCGTTTGTCTTTGACGACAAGAGACAACACTGAGTTTTAAGGCATTGAATTCTACTCGGTTAGATAATCCCCACTGATATATCTTGTTGAGGTCTGAACCCAATGTATCAATCATAGGTTGCTGATTGGTAGTGACGTTCGAAGAGTTTGGACGGGAGTGTTCGTATGAGTATGAGAAACTCAACGAGCTATCATTAGCAAACGAGTGATTTGGGTTGTGAGTAATTGACAAGATCTCATTTATAAAGATCAGGAAGAGAGTGGGTATGAGTACCGAATCCTGGGGAACACCTGCATTAATTTGATGGGAGACAGATTTGACATTATCAAGAACCACTTGAATTGAAAGGCCAGAAAGATAGTCGCTATCCATTGGATCAGGTAATTGTCTACTTCATATGAATGCAATTTTGACAAAAGGGCTGGATGCCAAACTCTGTCGAAGGCTTTTGAAATATCCAATGCGACTAACATGCTTTCGCCGAGGTAGTGGATGGAATGGCTCCACTTTTCGGTAAGGTACCCCATCAGATCTCCTGTGGACCTGTTGCTACGAAAGCTATATTGCCGGTCATTGAGGAGGTCATTTTATTCTAGATATTTCAAAAGTTGAAGGTTGATAAGTGATTCTGTCGGGGTTCCGCCAAACCCACGGCCCACTTACCTGAAAAACTCCCCATATCCGCAACTCAACTTCCATTAATTCCCGCCAATGCGATTGCATTGGCACCTGAAAATATTTCCTTCTCCAAGGACATTAATGCATACAAGCATTATAAAGAATCCCTAAAAAGAATTGCGTCTACAAGGGCATTCATATATTACAAAGCACCTCGGCATTAGCGATCCAAAAACCGAATTTCCAATTAGTGTAGATATTCACACTATAATTCGATCCAGCCGTCGCCATAGATGCCATGCATAATTGACGCAGATGGTATACACAACCGTCATTGTGTACCCATCTAAATTGCTTTCCGAAGACTTGCAACTATGGATTCAATTGCAAGCACTTCACCAGGAAACATTGCTTTATTTGAATATTCAAAGAATCACCGACGCCAAGTTTCGCCGTCAAATCGGATGCAATAGCATCATCATCATCATCGGCACTACAACCGGGGACCGGTCTTGACCTTATTTAGCAAGTCCTAAGGCTTGTTAAATTTTCCATAATGATTTATTTTTTCTGGGCAAGGTCATTAGTCTTGCGCCAGAGGCTCCCCGACGGGAGCAATAGCATAAATATATGCAAAACAAAAGAATCAGATTCTCCCAGTCGCAGGTAATCATGCATACGATCCTTTTAGCATCTAATGAGTGGCTGCTATTTAGACAGCCGACCCTCATTACCGAAAGATGCTGTAGGTCGTTTCACCATTGTTCCTTTTTTCCTCGTTTCAGGCAAAACGCATCGATCAACACGGTGATGTGTACCAACACACACATACACCACCGCGTATCTGAGATCGCTTTCCATTGGTCACTGGTCAAAGGAAATTTCTTTTCCTTTTCACCACACCACCAAAAACTCACATCATCATCATCGGCACTACAACCTAGAACCGGTCTTGGCCTTATTTAGCAAGTCCTGAGGCTTGTTAAATTTTCCATAATGAATTGTTTTTTTTTTTTTTTTTTTTTTTTCGGGCAAGGTCCCCGACGAGGAATCGAACCCCGGTCTCCCGCGTGACAGACGGGTATACTAACCAGTATACTATTGAGGAGCTAAAACTCACCCCAAACGATAAAATATCGTTGAGTCGTATTCCACACACCAGACCGAGCTGGTCGATCCTCCATTCATCCGTCAGTGCGCGCACAGAGTTTGTTTTTCTTAGAATCCCCCGTAGGGTGTGCACTGGAGTCTGCACCCCTGCGGGATGTATCCTTAATTCACTTCACTACGTATTCCGCGAACGTTGGGCCTAGTTTGAACTACATTCAAATATTCTAACATTAAGTAAACATATTAGGCTGAATTGAAAACTGTTTGTGATTAAGGCGAAACTACCGTGTGTTAAGGAACAATAAAAGTAAAAGATGTGATCAGCAATTAATTCTTATGTTTCATTTAACTTGTTTCCTGTGTTGAGAAGTTTTGTTATGTGTTACCTTCCTTGCGAACGATACGTGTCGGCATTTAGTGACAATCATGATGGGGATAAGAGTTAACCGGTGCCAATGTCGGCACACATATTTTATTCCCACAATTCCATTACCTTTCCTCTCGGTGCGTGGTTTTTGGTGACAATTTTCGTGAGGAAATCGTTGGTGGGTGAGAACACTCCTGTGTCGTACGCGGACAATACTATTATCACTCCCCACAGACCTATCATCACACTTCCAATACGAGAACTCACTACCGTAATTAGATCCAAACCAGAACCCTCTTCACCTCAGGCAGACTGGTTAACGCTCTAAACGAGGTCGTATACCACACCACCGAACAGGCACCCAATGAATTCAAATACAGTAACATTCTCCAAGATTCTTAATTTTAACATAGAACCGAATGGCACCCCCCTCCTTCAAGAACATACCTGACCTTATGCCTTACTACTCTCAATCAAAACAAGATATCCCACATCCACATAAATCAAAATTGTATATATTATTTTTAAGCCATCAAATTGTCACTATCATTGCAATATCAAATATTGTAAATTGTATATAAGATTAGATTAAGTTAGATTAAGTTATGTTAAGTAGTTTTAAGTTGGCTAAGTTAAAATACGCGCAAGACTAATGACCTTGCCCGGAAAAAACAAATCATTATGGAAAATTTAACAAGCCTCAGGACTTGCTAAATAAGGCCAAGACCGGTCCCCAGTTGTAGTGCCGATGATGATGATAAGTTAAAATAAACAGAGTTTCCGGTTTTTCTTCTGACCATTTCCAGGAAAAATAAAATTACCAATATATTTAAATCCCATTAAATCTTAAGCACATAAAAAGAAAACTGTTTGGAAAATGTTAAGAAATAACGTGTAAACAATTATTATATAACCAATAGATTATAAGTTAACTGTATTGCTTATTGTAACTTTCAATTTTCGGTCTAATAAATGCAGTATATATAAAAAGAAAAAAGATCAATAAAGTCAGATAAAAAAGTCTCACAACCTACAGCGGATTCTTATCCACAGTCTATCTAAAAGCTAAAAAGTATTAAGTGTATTCTCTTTAACAAAGTTACTATTAAACCACAATTATAGAACAAAACGATGTATGGTATGTGATATATTTGATTCAAAGTCGGCAAATTGTACCGTGTTAAACAGTCTCAAAATAATGAATTTCTTTTTCTCCAAACTAATATTTTACCTGTTTATTCGACGGGAAAGGAAAGCAGGTCCGCTAAATATTCTTTGTCAATGAAATGGTCGAAATAGTAAGCTATAATATAATACAAAGCCGGGCCTATAGCTACTGAGGAACGACAAGAGAAGCTAGAGAAAAATAACAATGTAACGCTTTGGTACTAAAGGAATAAAGTCAGATCATAATTAACAATACTTTAAAGGTCCATGCGAGTGCATTCTTATTATAAAAGTAAAAGAGGATTAATTGTTGTGCGGTAGTTGGTCAATTTTTCGATTCATTGTCAGTTGATATTTCTTGTTGCCATGCTCTCTCACAGACGTGCGAATCTTGAAAACATAAATCGCTACAGCATCTAACAGACGCGAGCTGTTGAAATTGCGCTTTAACAACCGGCACCAAACTGTTTAACTACTTTTGAGGAATTCACATAAAATAGTGAATATATTGGCAATTTTTCCGGCTGTCATTTGTTTGCATAAATATGCATTATCATGGGTAATTAAATAGCCACACAGAAATGAAATTCAACCCACTAATGATGATATAAGCAATTGCTACGTGAATGTTGTTATCATGAACGCAATACCCGAACCCTTATTGCACCTCAGACCCCCCGGCAATCATTTTAATTATTTAAATGTAAACTTCACTAGGGCGCGAAATGATTTTAAATGCACGCGCACCGTTGGCTAATATAGCACATTCACCGGCCTGTCTCCGAACGCGTTTAATATTCTTAAAAAAACTAATAATAATTAATAAACAAACAAAAATGAATTAATCAATTCACAATTATCAAACCATGCTAATGGGAGATCATTAAAATTCTTCGAACTAATAAATAATTCAATAAGTTGATTACTCATCTTGAGCCGCAGGGTATTTACTCCCCCGCCCATTGTCCACACAAACCCGCTGTCAGGCCGAATTGTTTTGTGGAACTCTACACTTTTCCACGAGTGCGTGCGTTGGAATACGACCGCATTCTAGAGATGTACTTGATTTTTCACAACTGAGACAATGGCTAGTTAAGGACAAAGCGGTAAACGGAAAAGCGGATTAGTCAAACTTTCATTTGGAAATATACTCGTTAAAATGCCAGTTTTTACAAGTTTAAAGAAAGTTTGTAGACATTTTGAACATACGTTAGCTCTAGATATAGATAGTCTTAAATTGTCAGTAGGTGGAGATTAAATTGCGATCGTGTTTGGAGGACAATCTGTCGGTTGCTGAGAATTGTGTTTTACATTATATCCAGCAGGCTTATAGCCCAAAACCATCTGCTATGCAAAAGATATCTATTTATTTAGCTAAACTCAAACTTTTGTTACTGAAAAGTAAGATTTAAAAACGTAAATCGAAGAATTAAGTTTAGTTTAGTGAGGGTGTTGTGTTTCTGGTTTCAGGAAGCGTGTTTCTTGATCCTTAAAAGAACTAAGAGATCTCTTACAAAAGTTCCCGAAAACCTGTCGCACAACAGGGTTCGTTGCCGTGCTTCCTCTGAGTCCAAAGGGAAGAGCAACGTCCTTAGATTTGGCCTTTTGTCCTTGATCTTCTTTTGGTCTTCCAGGCCAGGTGATATTTAGCAAAATGAAAATCCGGGTTGTCTTCGTTTTCAAATTAAAGAGTTTTATTTTTTCTTCCACTGGGGTATCTCCTCCAGGGACACAAGACGAATTTAAACTGCGGCCCGGAGATCACTAAACCATTCCTTTATAAAGGAAAAGGAATCGAAAATTGTATCTCAAAGATACACATTTTCGTGCAACAATCTAGATCTTTTGGATATTTCGAGCGAGATGTTGTGTTTACACAAGATAAGAAATCAATTTCTTGAATTCTTACGAAACCATTACGCAGATGTGTGAATGTATCTGCTTTTGAGTTTTTGTTTGTTTAACTCAATGGAATTTTTAGGATAGAGATAACAATCTCTGAATTTTGGATTTGGGTGATGCTGTGGAGCAAATATAGAACAATAAACGAATATTGGATTCGTTTATTGTGAATTTTAATTTTAATTTTGATTCTGGATTTTATTATGCCGTGGGGGCAAATGTTATGCGATAAACGAATGTTTGATTGGTTTATTGCGAATTTTGGATAATGTTTGGGTTTTTTCAGGTTTTGATAGGATTTTGGGTTTTAGGGTAATATTGCTGGGATTTTGGATTAGGAATGGCGGAAAAAGATGGTAGGGCTTTTTGGAGCACTACAAGGGCAGAACCCTCATTTATTTTGCTTAATGCAAGCTTAAAAATTAAACTTAAAATTAATTAATATAAATAAGAAACCTTAAAGACTATCTTAAATCTAGAGTGAGAAGGAGAATAAAAAAAAGAAACAAGAAAAACCAGGAGGTGAAAAAGACTGCGCGATAGGGGGGGTAGGAGGCTAGGGAAGGGCAAGTGTATGTGGGGGAGGCAGATACGGCTTTTGTGAGACAATGACAATGAGGGGCACGTCTACGTACAGGTAAGGGGCGGGGTTGAAGAGCTAAGGGGAGCGGTTTACATTGGGGAGGGGTGGGGTGAGGACGGGTTTATTCTGAGACGTCGTTTGAGGGCAGGAGTGGAGAGGTTGAAATCAAAGGAGGTGGGGAAAGAGTTGGCATGTCGTAGCATACGTGAGATGGGCTCGTTAGCGCCGTAAGAAGTGTGGTGAGCGGGCACGTAAAACAGACGAGGGTTCCGCACATTACGGGGATTTATATAAAATGATAAAATTTTGTATAAAAAAAAAAAATGAGAGCAAGCTTGGGCAATTGATTGAGCCTGACAGAAGGCGATGAATAAAGATGATGTCAGCATGGATTCTGCGCTCCTCAAGTGTATTAAGATTGATTAGAAGGAGCCGGCCTATGTAAGGTGGTAGAATGAGTGGGAGTGCGAGAAAAGGACATTAATACATTCGATTTAAATACAAGAAGTATTGTGAGTGATATCGGACAAGGTCGGGCTAACTTTACGGAGTTTGCGTGAAATTGGTACTAGGGAATCATATGCGAATCGATATGTAGCAAAGACGAGGACATTACAAATGACGAGGTAAATGCACTGTGCTCTGACATTTAAGACTACTTCAAAATCCCTTTTTGTGTGGGCGTACGTGTAAAAACAAAATGCTGAAAAGAGATGCGCAATACGCAGAACCTCAGAGGATATGGTAAATTACGAGAATGTTCGGTGCGTCTTCTCTGGAGTTGAACCCGACCACCAAATTAAAGTCCATTTCGAGCTATTTTAAAAGAAAGACTAGGCTACTTCAAGAAGGCGGCGGACGTAATCCAGGAGGCTTGCGTGACATACGGGCAATATGATGTATGATTCAATACATAAATGATTTAATGATAGTGGGCTTAATTAAATACCTACAGAACTTGCAATACATTTGTTCCCATACCATCCAGAACAATAAATACCGACTAGATATCGGCAAAACCTAACAGGTAAGCAGTTTTAATAACAGTCGTGAGAAAACTGAACAACTTGATAACAAATAGAAAATCACAGGATCATATCTAGACTTTTAATAAAACATGTTGGTACCATATTCACTAGCATAGTGTTCTTAAAACAACACTTGCGGAAGTGAATGAAAAAACGGCAAAATTAGGGAGTGTTGCAATTTTCTTTGCAAACAATTAAAATATGTTTATTTTTAACAAAAAAGAAATACTTACCCCGGGCTTGACTTGGCGGGGTGGCGTGGGCGGTAGCTTCCACTGTAGGTGGAATTTTGTAGACTCTCCTGGATTTAATAACGTCAATGCAGTTAACATTTTTTACGCCTCTCCGAAGCGAACAGTCCAATTTTCACTGAGAATTGTTTGTACAACTTTATGAATGAAATAAAATGAATTATCTCAATGATCCTTTTCGATTTATTAATTTTCACTAAGAACTATTTTTAGAATTTTGGATGGAATAAAATGAATTATCTTTCAATTTATTAATTTTTCACTGAGAATTTTTTTACAACTTTTTAATGAAATGAAATGTATTATCTTTCGATTTATTAATTTTGACTGAGAATTATTTTTAAAACTTCTGAATGAAATAAAATGAATTATTTTTCGATTAATTAATTTTTTCCTGAGAATTGTTTCTACAACTCCGTAATGGGCTCTCACAAAACGGGAAGAGAACAAATTCGGCGTATACGAGAATAAAGTTTTAAGGGGTATATTTGGCGGTAAATATGACGAGGAGTCAGGGCAATGGAGGAAACTCCACAACCACGAATTGGAAGAGCTATACCGCAAACCTACAATAGTGAGAGTAATCAAGTCGCGAAGATTAAGATGGGCCGGACACGTAGCGCGAATGGGCGATGATAGGACCGTGCATAGAATTCTTGACGGTAAACTAACGGGGAAGAGACCGACAGGACGGCCGCGACGGAGATGGGAGGACAATGTTAGATTGGACCTCGAGGAGATCGGATCGGATGATCGAACGTCGAAGGAGAGCGCACAGGACAGGGAACAATGGCGGAGTCGAGTCGGTGAGGTCATGTACTTCCGGGTTCCTACAGGCCAGTAAATAATAAAAAAAAAATGAATTATCTTACGATTTATTAATTTTTTAATGAGAATAGTTTTTACAAATTTCTGAATGAAATAAAATGAATTATCACCATGATCTTTTTCGATTTATCAATTTTTTTACTGAGAATTGTTTTTAAAACTCTTGAATGAAATAAAATGAATTATCTTTCAATTTATTAACTTTTCACTGAGAATTATTTTTAAAACTTTTTGAATGAAATAAAATTAATTATCTTTCAATTTATTAAAATGGTAACACCGCACGTGCACACCATTCCTTTTCCAACTCTTTTGGTTGGCGATTATTTTTCAACTCTCGTCTCTCGACAATTCGTGAGCCTATTTTTCGATTCCATTTGCTCCCTCTTCACCGTGAACCGATTCCTGGCAAAGGGGAGGAAAATCGCAAACTTTCCCACACTGTGGAAAGAGTTCGTCTGCAACGATAAATTCAAGTAGCAAATTTCTGGATAGGGGAGTTGTTGTGGGTTTTGTGAATACCTGCTATTTTGGGCAATCGTTTAGATTATGAAAAAATCCTATTTGGTATCGGAATCTGAACACCTGCGGTTTGATGTGGGAAAATGATAAGTTTTTGCATTGAAATGCAACGGAAAGTTTTGGCCATAGAATATCAAGTTTTTGGAATGGGATTTTATATTGTAATGGATGATGGTTTTAAAATGTGGCTATTGCATGGAGGAAATATAATATTTTCTGGAATGTGATGCGTACTTCTTTGGATAAGGACACGAATTTGGGATAGATTTGTATGATTAAAAGGGGAGGTGATAATTAACGGATAATAATAACGCAACAGTATAAGAGGTCCGAAGAGCAATTTGATAACTAAGGTAAACACGTCCATTATAATATAGACAACAATCATAAGACGACTGCTGCCTGTAATAAGTCGCACTTAAGGGGAGTAAATTCGGCATATGGGCTGTGTCACATTTCAGACCATGCACTGAAAATCTGAAAACGATCGCTCGGGCATCTGCGGAGGCAGAGGAAATAAAGCGAAAGATTGTTAGCACACCTGTTGCAAAAGGCAACATGATCCTGTGGCGGTTCCGCCAAACCCCACGGTTACCTGAAAAACCCCCATAGCTTCGACCCAACTTATAAGTCTCGCTAATACGAGTACAAGCGCATTAGCACCTTATGTGCTTTACGCATATAGGTTATCAAATTCATAATCTAAAAGTCCCTGTAAAAGAAAACTTACTTTTCATGCATCTCTTCACCAAGCATTGAGGAAACAGTAAGATCCATAAGTCAACTCAAATCAAATAAAGCCCCAGGAGCTGATGGCATACCAGCTGAGCTCATCAAACAAGGAGCGACAGCGCTACCTCACGCAATTCATGAGATCGTGGTGCACGTATAGGAGCAGGAGGAGATTCCGGAAGATTGGCATCGTGGAATAATTTGCCCCATACATAAGAAGGGAAATATCACAGTGTGCAACTACTATAGGGGTATAACATTGCTGAGTGCCGCCTATCAGATGCTCTCCATTATCCTACAAGATCGGATAGCCCCATTTGGTAAAGCTATCATTGGTCAATATCAGTCTGTCTACATCGCAGGTAAATCAGCAATTGATCAGATATTCACCCTTAGGCAGGCGATGGAAAAATGTCTGGAAAATAAGATTTCATTATATCATCTATTTATAGACTTTAAGGCCGCCTGCGACAACATAGCCAGGGTAGAACTGTATAATGCAATGAGAGAGTTCGGCATTCCAAACAAATTGATATGACTTTGTAGGTTGACCATGACCAACGTAACTAGTCAAGTAAAAATAATGGGATTGCTGTCCAAACCAATAAACATCTTTAATGGACTCCGACAAGGGGACCGTCTGGCCTGCCTCCTCTTCAACCTGGCGTTGAAGAAATCAATCCGTGACTCTGGCGTTACAACTAGAGTGACTATTGTCACCAAATCCAGCCTGATACTTACCTACGCAGATGACATAGATATCATCGGTAGAACCAAATCGGCTGTACAGGACTCCCTCACCCAGATCGAGCAGGTGGCATAAAAACTGGGACTGCACATTAATAAGGGAAAACTAAGTACATGGTGGCAACTTCTGCCAAGAGAAAACCTAACGTTGGTCAAACTATCAGGGTAGTGGAGCACAAATTTGAAGGAGTGGAATCCTTTAACTACCTTCGGTCAATAGTATCATCCGGTAACAGTATGGAAGAAAAAATACGCGAACGTCTGATCAAATCTAACAAAGCCGACTATGGTCTATCAAGGCTGTTTAAATCCCGAAATTTATCCAGAACCTCCAAGTTACTACTGTACAACACCATGGTCTTGGCAGTACTCATGTATGGAGCCGAGACTTTGGTGTTCAATAATAGGCACTCTGAACTCTTAGCCACATTCGAGAGGAAAGTCTTAAGGAGAATTGTTAGCCTCGTATGTGAGGGAGGACGATTCCGAAGACGCTACAACCATGAGTTGTACGCAATCTACCCTGAAGTTAATGTTGTAAGAAAAATCAAGCTCGGTAGACTCCGTTGGGCGGGACACCTAGCTCGAATGAGCGAAGAGGAGTCTGCCCGGAAAGTCCTTTGTGGCAGGATGAATGGAAGGAGACAGCGCGGTAGACCTTGTCTGCGATGGAGGAATAGCATAGACCAGGACGCCAAGAGCCTCGCTTCTAATGAGCACACGTTCAGCCATCTAGTGAAGAAATAGTGCATTTCTTTTCGCCCAAAATAGGATGAGACCTGCCTTGAGCCTGAAGAGTGTTTTATGGGAAAGTGAAGAACGTGATTCGAACCAACGCTATGGAAAGATTAGACCAAAGGCATCAACTCACCAGACCATCACCGCATGTGCACGATGAGTTTTCAACTATCTACTTAAACTGCGAATTCCACGTTTAAATCCACCTATATGCAACTACTCGGCACAATTCTTTCTCGTGGTAAATTTTGTCTTCATAAATTTCGTTCGGTTTTATATTCATTGTATGTAGTTCGGGAGATCTAACTGCAACTACAAAATAGCGAGTCGTGTGTGATTCATAATACCTTCAACAGTTTGTGATTAGAAAATCCAAAGATTTATTTTGGCATATTTGTTCTCGTTCCGGGACTGCCATTGACCGAAACGTATGTAGATTGATACTTAAAATATTTTTAATACTTTATAAATAATGGTGAGTATAACATGCTTGAGGAAATGAAAAGGTATAACACTCCTAAATACGTATAACCTAATCCATAATTGTATGCTTATTTAACCCCTTCGTCAGTGTACTAGCTACCTTCTGTTTATATTTGTACATTATAGTAAAAACATGTACCAGCCATGTATACGCCTCTACAGATAATGTTTTCAAAAATTTATTGAAAAAACGCCCCAAGTTCAATGCGTTGCTGTCATGTAAACGTTAGTGTTTCCTCTTTTCTCACGGCATTTCGAACCCTCAACATATCCGACCGTCATCAAGCATCATCTTCGGACTCTCTCCAATTTATTACGCAAGACATTGTTTCACTTTTCCAATTCTAGCCTTGAAGCGACCAGCGATGAAATCGTCCAAAAAGGAAATCAAATAATTCATCTAAATATGTACCCACAGCACAGACGAAAGCAATCTGAATAAAAGATTTTTATTTTCAGGTTTTTTTTTTTTTTTTTGTCTCTTTACCTGAGCTTTCAAAAAGGTGGCGAATGACTCAAGACGCACGTTCCCATGTGTGCTGTAACCGATTTATAACCCACTTAAGTAAGTGCTGATTTGGATGCTCATATCAAATTATCATAAGCTTAACCGGGAGTCACAGTAGAGCCTTAGAATTAGCATATTTTCACGAAGTTACTTTTATTTTCTATCTTTATCGATTGAGATACAAATGTCCGACTTGTAGGTGAAGATACTACCAAAAAAAAGCAAACAAATTAATATTTAAAAAACATCAACAAATAAAAGACGGAAAAAAAAGACTCCAAATCAACACCAAAACAACCGAAGAAAATGATATGAGAGAAAGAGCCCGGCTCGGCGCACAGGTTAGCAAGTCAGGTATAGGAGCCTTAAAGATTCAAGATTCAGTGAAAGTGATATATTGAGTGGTGCGGTCTTTAGATATTCGTCGGCCGCTTGCGTGGAGTGCCTTGGGCTGGTTGGCATTGTCATTTCCATCGTATCCGGAAGAAATTCCCATTCAGCAGTTGCATCGGGTCGAAACTTATGTCTGAAGTCTGTGCCTGCATATACTATGGGGCGAGTGTAAAATGGAAGATGAATCATTAGGACCATTTGGCAATCGACTTTGGTGGCTTCGAGCCCAACTGAACCTGATCATCGGTGATTGACATGTGCGGCTGGTGGGATTCACTATTCCAGGCGGCTCTCGTGTAGCCACACGAATGAATAATTTTAGTAAGACAGCCGAGGGAAGTCGGTTAATAGGGAGAAAAGCGGAGATTAGACACTTTTTTGTTTGCAACTGTTCGGTTTAGTTGGGCAGTTATTTTTGGGTTTTGTAGGTATATTAGTCTGGAGGGCGTTTTGACGTTAGGCATGGGAGTCTATTGTTATTCACTAATTCAGTGAAAATACCTCAAGCCAAAACTTGATGAGAATGTATAAGTTGCTTGTCAGGAATTCCTTATGAATGATGATATTCACCTCACTTAATAATACACATCTGATCAATTATGCCCAAGGCCTGATATAATTACAATTATATTATTGCCTTTTAAGCACATGTGTTGGTATATGAGGCGAACTTCTTAATGAGTGGTCGTTGACCAAGTGCTGGACTTGCAGACCCTTTTATTATTTGGGGTTTATATTTATATGGGCAATTAAGAATGGTTTTCGGGTTATCGTATGGTAAGTGTGAATGTTTTTATTGTATCTACCTGCGAGTATGCAGGCTAACAATGCGTTTTAATTATTTTATAGATTCACATGCTAAAAATGTTTATCTTTAAATCTGCCCTTAAGTCTTGTTCTGGAACAATTTATTCTAATGGTTGCTACAGCGTGTAATAGAAGATTGTGGTAATGCCGAAAGCCATACCAGGGGTGGTGTAATGTTTTACTTACTAAAAAAAGGGAAATAAAACAAAAATCGGAAGAACAAATGATTAAATGGGAATGAAGTGCTCGGCGTTTTTTGGGAATAGGTTCCCATTCGCCATGCAAATAATAGAAAGGTGCTTACTTCATTAAACATTTTTATAATTTAAATTCAAAGTTCTAGGAATTCAAATAATCGGTTTAAAAATATGTTCGCTATATGTAGACTAATAAAAGATGTATTTTGTTTTCATTGGATAAAATGCTTCAACTCTCCCTTTTATTTGTTTTATATTAAGGGGAATGAATTACTCCTCTGATGTTGTGTGTTATTATCATCGGCACTACAACCGGAATCCGGTCTTGATCTTATTTAACAAATCTCTCCACCGGTCCCCATTTTGAGCCGGTCCCGATTTCGAATGACATCAGTTTGGCACTCCCAGGCCTTGGGCATCCTGGTATACGCCATCCCTCCATCGCAGACAAGGTCTGCCGCGTTGTTGCCTTCCATACATTCTGCCACAAAGAACTTTCCGGGCAGGCTCCTCTTCGCTCATTCCAGCTAGGTGTCCCGCCCACCGGAGTCTACCGAGCTTGATTTTTCTTACGCAAGGTAGATCGCGTACAACACATGGTTGTAGCTTCTCCAGAATCGTCCTCCCTCATAATTCTCCTTAAGACCTTCCTCTCGAACGCGGCCAAGAGTTCAGAGTGCCTTTTATTGAACACCAAGGTCTCGGATCCATACATGAGTACTGGTAACACCATGGTGATGTACAGTAGTAGCGTGGATGTTTTGGATAAATTTCGGGATTTAAAGAGCCTTGATAGACCATAGTACGCCCTGTTGGATTTGATCAGTCGTTCGCGTATTTCTTCTTCCATATTGTTATCGGCTGATACTATTGAGCCAAGGTAGCTAAAGGATTGCACTACTTCAAATTCGTGCTGCACTACCCTGATAGTTTGACCAACGTTAGGTCTTCTCTTCACAGAAGTTGCCACCATGTACTTAGTTTTTCCCTCATTAATGTGCAATCCCAGTTTTTGTGCCGCCTGCTCGATCTGGGTGAAGGACTCCTGTACAGCCGAATCGGATCCACCGATGATGTCGATGTCATGTGCGTAGGCAAGTATCTGGCTGAACCTAGTGACAATAGTCCAGCGAGTGCTTTCTCCCACGCCAGGTTGAAGAGGAGGCAGGCCAGACCGTCCCCTTACCGGAGTCCATTAAAGATGTTTATTGGTTTGGACAGCAATCCCATTATTTTTACTTGACTAGTTACGTTGGTCATTGTCAAGCTACAAAGTCGTATCAATTTGTTTGGAATGCCGAACTCTCCTTCTTCCAGACATTTTTCCATCGCCTGCCTAAGGGTGAATATCTGATCAATCGCCGATTTGCCTGGGTTGAAGCCACATTGATATTGACCAATGATGACTTTAGCGTATGGGCTATCTGATCTTGTAGGATAATGGAGAGTATCTTATAGGCGGCTTAAACTACAATGAACAACCCAGGCTATGCTGACGGAAGCACACGGTTCCAGCATTGCAACCCATGTTAGACAGGATAGCGAGGAGTAACACACGAAAATCTACTACCCCTAATCCAGGGGGCTACGCGTCACCGTGCCCATTGGATGGTTTGCAGCCAGGGGTATACCGGCTGTATTATAACGGCGCCTCTTTGACACCGGGTCGAATCAGAGCAGTAAGCAGAACTTACCATATCAAAGAGGGGCTCTGATATGGCGGACTATTTGAAACCCCAATACTGCTCCCACGAAATGAATGCTCAATGCAAAAAAAAAAAAACAGTCTCACGAAAAACCCGGTAGGCGTAGGTGTGATGAGCCGACACTACCATAAGGAAACAAATCATCAAGAAAACACCGACTCGGCAAAAAGAAGATGCAGGGAAAAACGAAAAAAACGGGATGTACGCGTCGGCACGTAAAGTGTTCGAACGTTATACAAACCCGACGCGATACAGACGGTCGTAGAAAACGCGAAACAATATGAAATGGGCATCGTCGCGCTTTAGGAAGTCCAACTCCCACATCAAGTAGTCGTAACAAACGGGTTTATAATGGCGTATGGAGCTAGCGATTCACATAACCTCGGAATCGGCTTCATCATAAGCAAGAAGATTATGCGCCATATAAAAAAAATGAAATTTATTAATGACCGAATATCGGTGCTAAAAATACAGGGCCCATGGTGCAATTATGTATTTAAAAACGTACACGCCTCAACAGAATCTACGGACGAAGAAACGGAGGACACCTTCTACGAAGCCCTAAAGGAAGTATTTGATGGGATCTCATCTCTCGATGTTAAAATCCACCTCGGGGACCGCAACGCAAAAATTGGTGAGGAAGATATCTTTCAACCAACTATAGGTAAAGAAAGCCTACACGACGTTTCGAATGATAATGGAATTAGAATTATTACGTTCGCAGTGTCAAAAGATCTGGTAGTGAAAAGCACGATGTTCAAGCACAGGCAAATTCATAAAGCCACATGGATATCACCCGACTGTGTAACCCGTAACCAAATAAACCGCTTCCTCATAGACAAAAGCCACCACTCGAATATGCTTGACGTAAGATCATATAGAGGAGCAAATTGCTACTCCGATCATCTTCTTCACAAAAACCGCGAATGGGAGAAGACTTGGATCGAAAACGTCAGAGCAAACAACATCAGAGGTGTGTATGCCAGCATTAATTTTTATTAGAAATGGCAATCGCGGGAGAGCCAACATAATTCGATACGGCAACGGCTGTCTGGTCACAGAAACGAACAATATTGTCACCAGATTGAAGCAGTACTTTGAAAAGTTGCTCAATGTGCGCACCCATCAACCACAAATAAACACACCAGATCCTAGAACCCTCTCTCAACGAGGTGGTAGACGCAATAAATCGATTGAAAAACAACAAGGCTCCTGGAGTCGACTGCATACCGGCAGAGCTTATGAACCATGCAGGTGATGCAACCGCTCGAAAGATACACCAACTTATCAAAACAATATGGGATGAGGAAGTTGTGTGGGTTCTCTACACTACATGGAGAACCAACCCACTATTTCAGCCCTAT
The DNA here is from genome assembly GCA_963931805.1 of Microdon myrmicae. NCBI lineage: Eukaryota > Metazoa > Arthropoda > Insecta > Diptera > Syrphidae > Microdon > Microdon myrmicae. The sequence continues at coordinate 113,637,695 of OZ007499.1, read as the reverse complement.
TTCGACCACTAACAGCGTGTCACCTCAACTCCAATTCCCCCTACAAACTATTTCACCTGAAAACCATGTTTTCCAAAAGGACGCATAACTGAATTCATTATCCTGTGCAATTATTATTATCATTATATAATTATTATATTATTAATGCATAATTGAATTCAGCTCCCTTTTGCCATACGGCAACTTCATTTCGCTAACCACAGGAGATTTCCACCGGCAATCGCATTTCATGTCGATTAGCAACGGCAAAGTCTGGCCAAGCGACGCGGTTGCATCATCATGCAACCGCTGGGGAAATTACCGAATTCCTTAGCGTGTTTTCCATGGTAATATTTCCCTAGCCGATGTGGCGTCCCTTTGACTTCCCCCAGTCACTCTATCTGCTTGGGATCAATGATCTCTTTTTGCAGGTGAATAGCACAAACCATTTTCCTCTCCATCCCATTTTCATCTTCGCATAGTTCAATGCATTCTGAGATCACCACAGTCACCGAACTAGATCACTAGGCCAGCCTCAGAGTTTGTATTGGTGCACGCACACAAAAGCCAGATCAACCCTGGGTGATTGTGTTCTCTCTTTTGGTTTCTCGATTCTTCCTATGCCCAGCGACGGTCGAATGAATGCGTAAGTGTTATTCACCTCGATAGGCTGGGAAGTTTAATGAAGCATCAGATAGCACGATGATGATTGGCTAATCACTGTGCAAATCTGAAAAGACAATTTTCATCCCTAATTGGGATCAGTCACTTTATAATCACCACGCGGGCGGTCACGCCGCAAGATAGTCACAATTTGGCCACCCAAAGTGCGCACACGCACATCGAGTCAGATTACATTCCTCAAACGAGGCACACATCACGGTCGGAGCGTCAGTAAGAAAGTAGAGTTAATACGCGTGTTTTTAAAGTTGTGAGTTTTTATAGTCGTGAATCCAACTTCTGAATAAACTTCGAAAGCACAAGTGTTGATTTAAGTGCGATTGTTTCCAAGACAAACTATCGATAGGATTCAGTGTTGCACACTTGGAAATATATTTTGCTTGAAGGAACTATATCGTCAAAGCCCACAAAGTCTACAAGCTACGCGCGCAATGTGTAATTTTGTATTGAATACTTTATAAATTACAAAGCAAAAATCTATAAAAAGAACAAAGTGTGATACAATAATTTAAGGAACTAAAAATAAAGAAAGAACATTCGTTACAATCGTCACCAGAGAGTTTTATTTCTGTTCAAGTTAATTCCGTGGTTCTGTGTTCGCTCCACCATTTTGCACCTTCTGCTGAACTATGTTCACCAGAGTCTAACATTTGCGTCGGAATAACATCGTTGGGGATTTCATTGAATCCGTGTCGTACGTCGGCATCCACACTACAACACCACAAAGCGACAGATCTGACTGCGAAAACTACAGAGGACTATCATCGCCCCCAACCACATACAAAATACTAACAAATGTCATATTGGCGAGAATCACACCATACACAGAGGAAATACTGGGAGACTACCAATGCGGATTTCGTAGGAACCGGCCAACGAGCGACCAAATGTTCACAATAAGGCAACTGTTGGAAAAGAAGTGGGAATACGGAGAGACGATTCACAAACTGTTCGTTGAATTCAAAAAAGCCCACGACTTAGTCGCAAGGCAAAGACTTTACGATATTGTAGTTGGTCTGGGAGTCCCAAAAAAACATGCTGCCCGCATTCAAATCTGCATGAACCAAAATAAAGGGAGAGTTAGAATAGAAAACCATCGCAACGCACTAAGAAAGAGGGATGGCCTCTCATCATGTCTTTTTAACCTTGTGTTCGAGTATGTCATCAGAAAGGTTCAAGATGACAACATGACCGGATCATCCCTGAATGGGGTCACACAAGTGCTCGCATAGTCGGATGGTCTAGAAATCTAGAAACTGTAAGTAAAAACAATGAAATTATCATGCAAGCGGCAGAAGAGGTTGTCCTAGAAATTAATGAAGAAACAACAAAATATATGATGCTCGAGCAGGTGGATCTCAGGGATCACACATAAACATCAGAAGTTTAAATATCTGGGAATAATACTGACGGCCAGTAACGAAATGTCAAAGTAAGTTAACAAAAGACTGCATTCCGACAACGCTGGTTGGCACACAGTCAGTAAACTGCTGACATCCAAACTGGTATCACGTAACATAAAGCTCCGTGTCTATAGAACCATAATCATACCGATCGTTCTATACGGATGCGAAACATAGGGCTCTCACAAAACGGGAAGAAAACAAATTCCGCGTATTCGAGAATAAAGTTTTAAGAGGTAATAAATATGACGAGGAGGCAGGACAATGGAGGAAACTCCACAAATCTCGAATTGGAAGAGCTATACCGCAAACCTACAATAGTGAGAGTAATCAAGTCGCATAGATTAAGATGGATTGGACATGTGACGCGAATGGGCAACGATAGGACCGTGCGTAGAATTCTTGACGGTAGACCAACGGGAAAGAGACCGGTAGGACGGCCACGACGGAGATGGGAGGACAATGTTAGGTTTGCCCTTGAGGAGATCGGATCGGCTCGTCAAGCGTTGAAGGAGAGTGCACAGGACAGGGAACGATGGCGGAGTCGAGTCGGTGAGGTCATGAACTTCCGTGCTCCTACATGGCAATAAATAATAATAATAATCTTTGCAGTAAGTGCAGCGTGGTGTGTACCGCATCGTACTGTGGATTATTTGGTAAAACTTCCACGCCTGGTGCGGGCTTCGCTCTCTACTTTTCTTTATTTAACGGAGAAGGCCTTTTTGCCAAGCACTTTTCATTTTTCTGTGAAGTCTTTTTTCAAATCTTCTCAGCTCTTTGTATTTCTCCTCGCGTACCCGCATCCTATGAGACTGCTGTATTGCCCGGTATGCAATATTCTTACGTTCAGTGGATATTTTGCACTCATTATCAAACCAGTCGCTCCTATCTCTACGACTACTGCCTAAGATGGAGTTGGCAGTACTAATGACAGTATTCTTAGGGCGTGTCCATTTCTCTTCTACGCCCTGCATTCTGGGCCCAGGACTTGCCCTCCTTCCCCCGATCTCTTCGAGGGCGATCTTAGCGCATGACCAAAGGTGTTACTGGTATTCTCATTGCGTAAGGCAGCCGTGTTGATTCGAACCTGATCCGCGGATGCAATACGTCTCCGTAAGGCAGTCCGCGCTCGGAAAACTGTACCAACAAGATAGTCGACCGAGATCCGAGTCGACAATGGCACTTCGGTACGTTCGTACCCTCATCGGGCTCGAGGTGTGGCGGCGATCTATCAACACGTGGTCAATTTGGTTGCGAGTTGCTCCATCGGGTGATACACAGGTGGTTTTGTGGATATCCTTCCGCGGAAACCTGGTACTCGCAAAGACAAATTTTTTTTATGCTGACAGTTCGATGACTCGTAGTCCATTGTCATTAGTGTTATCATACAAACTATGAGAACCTGCGTAGTGCCTGAAACCCGGTTCCCGACCTATTCACTCAATCAAATCACCAAGAACGATTTTCACGTCGTATCTTGGGCATGCATTGAGGGCCCGTTCGACGTTCTCCTACCGACGTTCTTCCTTTTCATCGTTAGTGGACTCCTCTGTAGGTCCGTGAACGTTTATGGGGCTTATGTTCTTAAACTTGCCTCGCACGCCTTTAGTTTATTGCATTAAAGCCGATAATGGCAGACCTCAGTTTTTGGCTGACTAGAAAGCCTACCCTGAGCACATTTTTTTTACCCTACCGCGTGCACAAACGGAGATTTTGAAATGCCCTTAAATGTCAGAGCGCAGTGCGAGTGGATGTTGAGGAAGGGGATAAGGAAAGGAGGTGCCGATGTATATTGGTCTTGAAAACCTGGACATCACCACGGCCATGAAACACATGATCAGGCAGATCATTCCACATTCGTGTGGTTCGGCTAAAGAATGACTCTCTATGTTTATTTGTGCACCTAAAGTCCACTTTCAACGAGAACTGGTGCGCAGTCACAAATTGACGGGTAGCGCGGAAAATGTCTGAAGGGGCGGAACACATTCAGCAAGTTCAGTTGAGCAACGACCGTGGTAATACCTATAGAAAAGAGATAAGCATGATAGGTTGCGCTTATGTCCTAACGACGGAATTGATCGACTTACTGGCTGGGTCCCCAATAAGTTTCTCTGCTGGATTTTGCATCCTGTCGAGCACGTGTAGTGCAGTTTTGGATGCGCCTGACCAAATATGAGAGTCGAACTACATTTTTGGATGGATATACGCATTGTAAATAGTGGCCATGTTGGATGGAGTGAAGTATCTTTTGCATCTCTTAAGGAACCACATACATTTGGCTGCACTTTTCACAGCTTCAAATACGTGTTCATTCCAGTTAAGAGTCGAATTAATTCGAGTGCCGAGGATTGATAGTTCCTTGGCTTCGTCGATGCAAGTGCCGTTCATAGACAGTATATTTACTTTGGGGTTCACCTTTGACGACAAAAGGCAGCACTGAGTTTTTTGGGCATTGAATTCTACTCGGTTAGATAATCCCCACTGATATATCTTGTTGAGGTCTGAATTCAATGTATCAAGCATAAGTTGCTGGTTGGTAGTGACGTTCGAAGAGTTTGGACGGGAGTGTTCGTATGAGTATGAGAAACTCAAAGTGCTATCATCAGCAAACGAGTGTATTGGGTTGTGGGTAATTGACAAGAGATCATTTATAAAGATGAGGAAGAGAGTGCGTGAGAGTACCGAACCCTGGGGAACACCTGCATTAATTTAATGGGAAACAGATTTGACACCATCAAGAACCACTTGAATTGAACGGCCAGAAAGATTGTATCTTATCCATTGTATCAGGGAGTTGTCCACTCCATATGAATGCAATTTTGACAAAAGGGCTGGATGCCAAACTCTGTCGAAGGCTTTTGAAATATCCAATGCGACTAACTTGCTTTCGCCGAGGTAGTGGATGGAATGGCTCCACTTTTCGGTAAGATACGCCATCAGATATCCTGTGGACCTGTTGCTACGAAAGCCATATTGCCGGTCATTGAGGAGGTCATTTTATTCTAGATATTTCGAAAGTTGAAGGTTGATAAGTGATTCCATTACCTTGGAGAAAATAGAAGTTAATGCTATGGGTCGATAAGAAGAAAGGGATGATTTGTCACCCTTTTTGGGAATTGGCTGAGTGTTCGTTGACTTCCATCTATTTGGGAAACGGCCAGTAGAACAAGACAAATGAAAGTGTTTCCGCAGCGGTTAAGCGAGTGAAGAGGAACATCTCTTATCAAGCAGCGTTGAGTTGGCTGCAAAATGTGCAGCAGGTAGATTCGCCTTCTCTATTGCAGTGGTAACGGGTTTGTCATCGACTATAAGCGATGGAATGGATGAAGAAACTGAGTTTTGAATGTTTTTCACGAATGCCCAGAAGTTTCTACTCCCTGTGGGAGGGTGTAGTATTTTTTGTGTCAGTCTCTGATCATGCAAGAACTTGACACGTTGAATGTACTCATTGCAGTCATTTCTAGCTCTCTTAAATCTCTTCCGGTTTTCCTCGATGTTGATTGATTTTTACAACCGGAAGCCAAGTCTTTATTTTATATTCACATATTTCTCTTGGGTTTGATACTCTTCATTCTGTGTGGAATAAAAGTCCGCATGCCAAGTAGTATCGTGTCTGTTAATATGTCCACTATAGAGCCAACATCGTTATTGAGGAAAAATAACGATCCCTTTAACCTCCCAAAAAAGTTGTTCAGACCTTCCCAGTTGGTTTTCTCGTAGACCCATACTGTTCTTTTGTGAGCTTTTTCATTAACGTTACTGTTGGTTAGAGGAAATTTAGCTGACACGACACAGTGGTCTGAAGTGCCCAAGGGTGAAGAAACTTCAATTGCGTATTTGTTTGGGTGGGAGGTGAGAAACAGGTCCAGTGTATTGGCGAAATGACCATCTATATCTGGTACCCGTGTTGGCTCATTGACAAGTTAAGTTAAGCTATTTGAATCAGCAAAAAGCTGGACATATTGACCTTCAGGTGTTGTGTGTCCGGAGTGACGAAGCCACTGAGATGTATGCACATTAAAATCACCCACAATAACGATTTCAGTGTGTGGATATAGGTTCAAGATCCTATCAATAGAATCAGATGGAGCATCCAATTCGTTAAAGGATGCGTTTCTATCTAAGTTTGGGCTTCTGTAAAGAAAGCAGAAATGTATGATATGCTTACGAACGTGAAGTTTTAGCCAAGAGAAATTAAATTCTGGATTGGAACAGAGACCATATTGTGGCAGAAGGTGATAAGCAATATCATTTCGTATGTATGTGGACAGAACAGACGCACTACCATCTATCCAGGTTGATTAAAACCGGAAATATCTCTATTAGTAATTACCTGGGTTTCGCTAAGTGCAAGGATAGTTGGTTTCTGGTTAGAAACGTGGGCAGACACAGAAGAGAAATTGCATCTCAAGCCGCGAATGTTACACAAATCAACGCGAAATTCCCTCTCCATTGAAACGGCCCTACACAGAAAACCAATACCACCTCGGGAAAGGATGCAAGTCGGGACCAGCAATAGATAAGCGAAAGCAACCACTGTAGGTATTATGCCCTTGTAGTAGGTGCCCCACCAGGTGAACTAATTTGATGGAAAACAGATTTGAGGCGATCAGAACCACTTGAATTGAATGGCCAGAAAGATAGTCTCTCATCCATCGGATCAAGAACTTGTCCACTCTATATTAAATCATTCCATGACGAACACTATATCATTCAGACACCAAAAACTTTCCAAAGATTATAAATCAATCGAGAGTATTAATGCCTGAGGGACGCAAACAAAGTTGCGAAAAAAGGAAAACATACACAAGGGATGGAAAGGGTAGATGGTTTTCCCGTACTGCACATCACTCGCGTGTATATTCTCGCACTTTTTACAGCACTAAGACGTGTGTGTGGAGATCCGTTTATTTGCGTAGGATCGCACAGAAAGCTTTGCACTGCACGCGGACGCGTGTGAGAAGATCCGTTTGTTTGTTTAGGATACAACTCAACCTCTGCAGACAAGTGTTGTGGAAACATAAAGGCCTCACTCTCAAGGTCAAACAGCTCATCTACAAGCAGATAATCAACTCTTGCATATGCCTGCCCATTATGGTACCACATCTCACCCTCCCAAACGGAGGAATTACGAGTTTTTAAAATGTTTGCATCCTCAAAAAAAAAAAAAATCTTTATTTTTTTTTTGTCATAATGCCTCGAAAAGAAGAAGAGGTAGACCTCTAAGATAATAGTTTTTTTTTTTTATAATGTATGTGTATTATATTAAGAATAAATAAAAGAAAATGTAAGCTGAAAGGCATAAATTAAGCATATAATATTGTATAATTTAGAGTGCTTGTGAAGAGTCAGTAAATTACATCATGTAGTAAAATTATTAAGATAGGTTTAGCATTTAGACTAAAAGTGTAAAACATAAAAAAGACTGTGAATAAATGCGTCTGCAAACAAACAAACAGCCAGAAAGATTGTCTCTTATCCATTGGATCAGGGAATTGTCCATGGTGTTTTGCATGACAGTTGTACTCGTAACAAATATCATACTCGTTTCTTTGAATAACATCACTCCCCCTACATCTTATTTCGTGTAATGCTGTTATGTCTGCCTTATATTCGGTCAGGGCATCCGCTGGCTGCTGTGTAGCTCGAGCGCTGTATGGTGAGCGGATGTTTCATGAGAAAATTCTCAAATCGTTTAGCCATTTTCGTTTCTGTGGTCGTCGTCGTGTATCCGGCTTGTTAAATTTTCCATAATATATTGTTTCTCCGGGCAAGGTTATTAGCCTTGCGCCAATCTTTCTTGGGATGTCACTGCATGCATAGGTTCACTACTTGGCGGGTGCCAAAGTAACTATCCAGGTGAGTCAAGTGGAGACTGCATGTCAACTTGGATTGAACAGGGACAACGATCGCTCTTCGTCGGGTTGAAAGCAATCAGAGACTTTACCCTGTATGTTCGCCCCCCCGCCCCCCGCCCCCCGTCCCGCCCATATATATATATATATATATATATATATATATATATATATATATATATATATATATATATATATATATATATATATATATATATATGTATATATATGTATATATATATAAATATGTATGTATATATATATATATTATATATATATAATATAAATATATATATATGTATATATATACCAGGTGTACCGGTATGAAGTTTTTTTTAAATAAAACACTAATTTTAAATGGGAAAGTAAAAACCATTTTATTCGAAGTATTGGCCATTTTTTTCTACACATTTCGACCACCTTTCTGGCAATTTGTGGATACCACGCCAATAAAACCGGTCGTCTTTTCACACAAACCATTCGTAGACCCAATTTTCGACATATTCGTAGGAATTGAAATGCTGCTCAGCCAATGCGTGTCCCATCGATGAAAACAAATGGTAGTCGGAAGGAGCCAAGTCTGGTGAATACGGCGGGTGAGGTATCATTTCCCAGTCGAGAGATTTTATTGTTTCTTTTACGGGTTTTGCTGTATGACTCGGAGCATTAACATGCAACAAAATTACCTTTCCGTGTCTTGTGGCCTATTCTGGTCATTTTTCGATTAATATATGGTTCAAATTGATCATTTGTTGTCGGTAGCGTTGCGCATCAACAGTTTCGCCAGGTTTTAGAGGTTCATGACACACCACTCCCTTCTGGCCCCACCAAACACAGAGCATAGTCTTTTTTCCGAACCGATCAAGCTTTGCAGTCGATGTTGATGCATCTCCTGGATGTACCCATGATTTTTTGCGTTTAGGACTTTTAAAATAAATCCATTTTCATCACCAGTCACAATTCCATGCAATACTGACTTCCCTTCGTGTCGTAGAAGCAACGTTTCACATGTGGTGTTTCGCTTTTCCGTCTGCCTGTCATTCAATTCATGTGGCACCCAGTTTCCACACTTTTGGATCTTTCCCGTAGCTTTTAAATGGTCAGAAAGTGTTTGTTGTGCAACATTTAAGATTTGTGCCATTTGTTTTTGACTTAAAGTGTCATCTTGATCCAATATTGCTTGCAATTCGACGTTTTCAAACTTTTTTGGTGGTCTTCCACGTTCTTCATTTCGCATATCAAAATCATTATCTCTGAACCGCTTAAACCATCTTTTGCATGTTGTTTCCGATAGAGCATGATCACCATAAGCCTCGACAAGCATTCGATGCGACTCTGTAGCACTTTTCTTCAAATGATAACAAAAAATTAATGCTTTCCGCAAATCTTCATTTTCTGGTACAAAATTCGACATTTTTAACAGGATTAAGATGTTGTTTGTACAATGACTTGATGCATATTAAATATGTTTGACAGATGTCATAACAACCAAATAAAAAATATATATGGGCTCGTTCACAAGAAACGTTCCCTATCGATACATTTGTATCTTGACGCTCACTTTACACTGGTACACCTCCAAGTTTTCCTTATTTTTCCCCTAATATAATTTGTAAATTTTGTTTAAAATAAAAACAATAAAAAATAAAAATACTGTACACCGAAAGGTAACATATTTGTATAGAAAACAAAATAAATGTATGTATAATAATTTAGAGTGCTCATACAAATCCAGTAAATTACATCAAAATGTAATATGTTACAATGGGATTAACATGTGGTCTAATATTGTTAAAAAACCTTATCTGTACTTTTTTTTCTTTTACAAATAAATGCGTTAAAACAAAAAAATCGATTGTTCCAGAAAATGTCGCCCCATTTCCTCCACCGATCATCTGGAATCTATTTGGCCAAGAACTACCTGGGTCATTGAGGAGGGAGTGCTGCAGCGACTTTAAACTACCCCGCCGTATAAAATACAAAGTTTTATTCTACAATTTTATGACACCATAAAGTTTCGGTTTGCTCTCTTCGAATGAAGATAGCGAGAATGAGAAAGCGACACCAAGCGTGTAGAATTTCCAAAAAATTGTGGCGGGCTCAGTTTGCCCGTGGTCCGTGGACTTCGGTCACTCAAACCACGGTATGTTTTCTGTGTGTATTTTTATCATGGCTTTAAAAGAATAAAGCTTCCAATTTGTGAACAATAACTCTAGCAGTATAGTAAATTAAACTAAATTAAATATTAAGCAAAGCAGTGATTTGATTTATTACATCACACAAGTATCGACATTGTTGTCGTCATCGTGTGATACGTAATAACATAGCAATCTAATTTATATTTTCAAAGCTGATCTTAGTAAGCTATTTCTGTAATCCCGCTGATATATTGCCACGGAATATATGTCGCCAAGGGTGTTAAATTTGCGTCGCTATCCTATTAATTTCATGTATATAATATCAGTTGCAGCGATCACTGTACGAAGCCGAAATATGTCATTTATTTGACACGATTATGGAATTGACTAAGATATTGAATATCGGAGATATATTTCACGCTACAATATAAGGTTCGCGAATCGGAACCCTAAAATTGTATGTCAACATTATTTAAGATTTGCTACACTCTTGTCTGCACTCTGACTTTGCTTCACATATTATGCCCCGATTTTATGTAACACATCGCCTTTGCGAAAGTGACAATCAAGTATGCCGGCTCACTATGCTTTTATGACCAGCGCACTCACTTGGTAGACTAGGTCTTCTTGTGATACCTATTTCCACGATTTTGATCGATTACTTAAATACGACAAATTCCCGTATTCCCATTTAAAACGCCAGGCTATAGAAGTAATACGTTCTCCCATTCGCTTGAAAATTGCAGAACGTGATGTTCGTTTAGTACTCATAAAATTGGTAACTGTATACTATAAGTGTCACCTAAATAGTTAATAGTATCGTTAAATTGGACTGCATATATCAACTAGAGACTGTGCCCTTGAGACGATTACACGCAGTCTCCACATTTAGATTGCACACAAATTAGGGGAAAGTCAAACAATAATTGCAGAGTCTTGCAGAGCCTTAGCTAATAGCTCCGATGACACAGGCGCAGCAAAATAGTTTGATTGTAAATCAATATTCACAGACGAAAATTACTCGCTAAAAAACAAACATTTTAATAAACAATTGATAGTCTTTGGAGTGATATCTTTTGAAAGAAAGGGAAATCTTTGATTATGTAACCACCTTTAAGTCGCTCTCCCGTGTGACTGATCGAATATAAATCGGACCAATTTGAAGTTTTCGCTTTTGGCAACGGCTTTAATGGGAGATTTCGGTGCCACTGAACTCATTCGGTCACGAATACTCCGGTGTTTATATATACTTCCTATTGTATCTTTGCGAGAAGTTACACTGCGATAAAATACATTAAAAACACTGAATGACCAAAATTTGAATTGTTGATCCAGCATTTGCATCTATACTATATAATCTATAAAAAACGTCTTCTTCTTTTTCTAATGCGGAAATCGTGAAAAGGAATTGGTGAACCGTTCAATATCATGCGGATTTTTATTGTGTAAAACTGTACTAGTCTTATCTGATATCCAAATGAAATTGAGGTATTCTACCCCGAGAGTTCAGGTTAATGACTAGCGAAGTATTCTCGGACTTGCGGAATCGTATCAGTTTTAATGTACTATTTTTGTCCATTGGCTAGATACCACGGCATAATAGGTTGAGAAAAAAAAAAAAACATTATTTTGAAGTTTCTTTTGGTAAATCCGATTTGCACTTCAAGACATTCGAATCTATACGACCAAGTCAGCACTTTGATATGCTATTAAATAACCGTCGGAGTTCTTCAGTTAAACAGTTGTAGGTCGTAGCCCTTTAGAAAGACTCGCGCCGGGAGTGATTTCCATAGTTCTTGCGCCCTGTAACAAAACGAGACTCGGTACAGACATACACATGCCGTTGAGAAATAATTTGTAAACTGGTGAGAGGATTTCCCTCCGGGGCGCAAAGAAACCGAGTTGCCCAAATTAATACCACGAATCTCCGAAGAATAGTTCCTGTGGTACTGTGACGGTTCCGCCAAACCCCACGGCCCACTTACCTGAAAAACCCCCATAACTGCTACCCAACTTCCTTAAGTTCGCTAATGCAGTCACATTAGTACCTTAAATGCTTCACGCATTAAATAGAGCAATTTATAAGCTAAAAGCCCCTAGAAGAGAATTCTTACCTTCCATGCATCTCTTCGCATACAAATTCCCTATAAGATTCCCTCCTAATTTATCATAAATTCCCTGAAAGAAAACTCATCGGTTCACATATAATACAACCGCATAATCAGGGAATATTGCCCTTAAGTTGGCTTATCCCAGCCTCAACATGCGTACAATAAAAACTACCTACGTACACATTGTCTGGCGAGCAGTTTAACCAACGATAAACAGTCCAACGCGGCTCTTCGATAGTATAGTGGTTAGTATACCCCCCTGTCACGCAGGAGACCTGGGTTCGATTTCCCGTTGGGGTGCCTCTGGCGCAAGACTAATGACCTTGCCCGGAAAAAACAAATCATTATGGAAAATTTAACAAGCCTCAGGACTTGCTAAATACGGCCAAGACCGGTGCCCTGTTGTAGTGCGGATGATGATGATGAAACAGTCCAACGCAGCTGCATGTAATTAGCACCATAGATGTTGACACTAACTCACTAACTCGCACCATGTGCAAACAAAAAAACGCTGTCCTTCAAAGGTTTTCTGGCGATACCATAAACAGTCCGCATCGTTTGTGGTATCCCAAATACGATCCCCTTTTAATGAGTCCCAGCTTATTTATTTAGCTGACCCTAATCACAGACCGATGCATTAGGTCGCTTCTCCTTTGTTCTTTTTCCCTAGCTGTAGGTTTTATTTATCCTTGCTGAAATGCATCGATAAACACGGTGATGTCTACGAACACACATACTCACCACTGCACCCAAAGATCACATCTCCTTGATGGCCACACCCTTAAGAGAAAATTTTCTGTCTCTCTTCCGTTCCTTAACCCTAACCGAGGATGGAATTCAAGTCAGAGTTCTATCCTCGGAGAGTCTTATTACACCCGCCGACCACCACGGTCGTTCCGCTCCCGCTCCCCGGTGCACACGGGGACGCGAAAGTCAACCGCGAGTCGCGTAAGTAAAGTTTGGATATACAAGTCGTCGGTTCATTACAGCGGACATGTACGCGTGATTTCAGTGTCTAATTAGATTAATTTACGACTTCAATCTGCAAAATAACGAAAGTGAAATAAAATAAAAATTAATTACGAACAACAGAACAACTTGTGTTTTAATTTCTATCTGGTGGATGGTTTGTCGTGCAGTTTTGTACAAGTTGTACAAGTAAAAGATACAAAGGAATAGAGGTCCGTTACGTGCTTTTGATATAATAATGACTGTTGCCTTGATGAGTGTGCTTAAGAGCAGAACTCCAATCAAATGAAGAGTACTCGATTTTCGAGCGGTTGCCTCCCCTCCATGTTTCACAACCTCTGCGGGTATGCAGTCCACGCCGGGAGCTTTGTTGTTTTTCAATCGAAACTTCTCTCATTCGCGCTTTTTGCGTTTAAAGAGTCTTGTTGTGGATTCGCAACCAAATAACAAATGTCAGCACTAGCTGACATAATCGTATATTCTGGTTGTCAAACAACAATAACCAAATTCTTCTGACAATTGATTCTTTCGTTGAAAGTGGGCTCTGGGATCTGAGGCTCGGCTGTATGTTCGTGGTCCGTTTATTTGTGGTTGATGGGTGTGCATATTGAGCAGGTTTTCAAAGTACTGCTTCCATCTTCTGACGATATTTTATGTTTCCGTGACCAGACAGACGTTTGCGTATCGAATTATTGTGGCTCTCCCTCGGTAGCCATTTCTAATTGAATTTATGCCGGCATACATACCTCTGATGTTCTTTGCTGTAGCATTTTCTAAGACTTTTTCGATCCGAAACTTCTCCCATTCGCGCATTTTGCGTTTGAAGAGTCTTGTTGTGGATTCGCAACCAAATAACAAATGTCAGCACTAGCTGACATAATCGTATATTCTGGTTGTCAAGCAACAATAACCAAATTCTTCTGACAATTGATTCTTCTACGTTAGCCTTTCGTGTGAGATAGTCGACAACTAATTATAATCTATAAAAATCGATGTAATCGTGGGAAATAAAAGTAAGACCTAAAATCAATAAAACGACCATCGAGGCATTATTTCGATTTGGAAGATTCTTTCTGTGATTGCGGCAGTCAATTGAAGGTATTCTTTTTCCCATTTCACACATTTGGTCTTTAGCATATTGTAGAACAAATACCGTGTGCTGGTGGACAAGCACATTTTGGAACATACGATCCGTTAACAAACTCAGAATCAGTTTACCGGACCAGGGATCCATCTGTAGATCATTTCCCGCTGCCCAGTTAGCAGCCCCAAGATCCAGACGTAAGGATCAACCGCCGCGTAAGGATCAACTCACAGGTAATCCTTTGTCCATCTTCAACGCACATGATTCCAGCACACGGAATCCACGTAGCGCACGCCAGGGGACCACATTGTTTCATCCGTCATTCCTCGCGACCACATTGTGAATAGTGCGCGATATTCTCCGACGACATTCCTAGGTCGGCGGAACGTAGAAAGATATTCCCCGCCGACATTCCTCGGTCGGCGGAAATCCAAGTACGTATTGGCCGCTCGATTGCCAACACAAACATTTTGAGTTGCGTTCAACGCTTGTTGATCACACAAGTCTCATTGTTTCTTTCTTGGTTGACTTTATCATATCTTTCTAAGTGGATCACTCCTATGCGTTTTCTTTGATCTACGGCCTCGACTCATCGTCAAACCATGGTATGGACTTAATTGTTTTCTTAAGTCATAATACCTTTGTGTTAATTGCGTCTCTTATCGGTGGCCATTTAGTGTCCACAATATAATTTTGCGTATGTCTTTTAGTTTATCAATGTCGAACTTTCTGCTCGTCTCCCGTCACTGCCCGTGTGAGTTTGCTGCGAACCGACTCCTAATTTTGCCCATCATTAGAAGATGACCGTAATCGTAATTTGCTCCTCTATATGAACTTACGTCGAGGATATTCGAGTGGTGTCTTTTGTCTATGGGGAAGCGGTCTATTTCGTTAAGCGTTACGCCGTCGGGTAATATCCATTTGTTTGTTTGCAGACGCATTTATTCACAGTCTTTTTTATGTTTTACACTTTTAGTCTAAATGCTAAACCTATCTTAATAATTTTACTACATAATGTAATTTACTGACTCTTCACAAGCACTCTAAATTATACAATATTATATGCTTCATTTATGCCTTTCAGCTTACATTTTCTTTTATTTATTCTTAATATAATACACATACATTAAAAAAAAAAAAAACTATTATCTTAGAGGTCTACCTCTTCTTCTTTTCGAGGCATTATGACAAAAATAAAATAAAGATTTTTTTTTGTTTTTTTTTTTTTTGTTTTTTTTTTTTTTTTGGAGGATGCAAACATTTTAAAATCAAAATAATAAGTGCTTAATGAAAACAAAAAAGATAAAATAACAGAAGTTAACGGGATGGAGGGCAAAGGAAAAGGAAGGGAGGAAGCTGCGCCCGAGCTGAATATTATATCTGAGGACGTGAAGTCCTTTCTTCGTTTTGGAGCCACCAGCAGTTGGGGTTGGTTCGGTCTTTTATTGATTTATCTCTTTCACTGATCACCATACTGAATCGAAGTCGGTCTGGCCTATTAGAGATATCGCTATTGTCGACAATTCGTTTATCCCTAGCTTCACGGAAAGCGTGGTATATAATAGGTATTCCACCCTCATCTTGGATTAGACCTTTTCCGTCCAAGAAGAGGAACGCCTCTGGGGGAATGAACCCGTTCTGGAGGGTACTCTCCAGATACATATTGCTCGGATAATATGCTCCCGCGATAAGATTATTTACACTGCACATTGCCCTTGCAATGTGGCCACGAATAATTTTTATAATGAAGTTGTCTATCCTAGTTAGTCCTGATTTATCATACAGGGTTTTATTAGGGTAAAATGTCTGGTATCGTGACTCTGGTGTTCTATTAAGTCCGAGGCAGGAACGCAAACACTGTCTCTCGAACACGCGAATCTTTTCCATGTAGAATGGGGATATATTGTACCATATTGGACAGCCATAGACCAACACTGGTCGGATGAATGCCGTATATGAAATTATTTTAACTTTTGGATTGAGAATGCTGCTTCGGAATAGACTTTTTGTGGCAACAAATGCGTTTCTTGCTGCAGAGAGAGTGATTGCTATATGCTTGTCAAAGTATAAATACTGATCAAGCCAAATACCGAGATATCTGACTACAGTTTTCACTTGTAGTGGGAGATTATTATTCCCTACGATAGAGAAGTTTTTCCAATTGTACTTTGTATCCTGAGAGGCCCTGGAGAGAGGTGTTCTGAAAAGGATAGTCTCGGTTTTGTGGAAATTAATTTTTAGTTTCCAGTCATTACAAAAACGTTTTATTTTATTGAAGTCGTCCTGGAGAAGTCTATTGATGACATCTATTTTCTCTCCTGTTCTGTATACCAAAATGTCGTCTGCGTATGCAATGGCATTGTTAAGCGTACCCACTAAATCACTGGTGTAAATATTAAACAGAATGGGAGAATTCACCGCCCCTTGTTGTAAACCGTTTGTAATTTTGAAGGTCTTGCTTGAGAATATATCTCCGCATTTTACCACAAATTGCTTGTCCGTTATCATTTCGTAAATGTTGTACAATAGATAATGAGGCATTCTCAGGTTTTCTAACTTATGAAGAAGTCCTAACCACACGGTGTCGAAAGCCTTTTCAAAGTCAACTAAGCAGGCACCTGTGCATTGGCGCTTTGTCTTGTTCCATTGTATGTCGGAAACAAGCTTTGACGCGGCATGCACCGTACTATGTCCCGCTTTAAAGCCAAACTGGTTCTTGGGGATGATTTCATTTTCATCACACCAGTTCATCAGTGCTTTGTTTATGATCTTCTCGAAAACCTTGCTGATATTTGGCAGCAAGCTAATCGCGCGAAGGTTGGTTGGATTGGTCCTGTCTTTGCCCTTTTTAGGGATGGGGTGGACTATTGCAGTTTTCCAGTGGGTTGGATAGTATGCCTTATTTAAGGCGTTGTTGAATAACGTAGTGTAGATTTTTACTGCTTCAGGAGGCAAATGTTTTAAAACTACATTTGGGATGCTATCTATCCCAGAAGACTTTTTGCTTTTGATTGACTTAAGGATGTTCGTAAGTTCATCCTTACTCACAAACATATTCATATTCTGATTACTCCTGGGGGAGTCCGCTCTGTTATTGTCACTGAATGTGGTAAAACTACGGTTTTGGTTCCTCCAGGTACAAAGTTGATTTCTCAGTGAGCTGTAGATCTGGAATGCGTTGTTTTCGAGGATCGTATTGGAGTGAGTGGATTCGTTCACTCTGTATACTGCTTCGAAACATGCACCAATTGAGTTCACTTTGTCTTGCGGGTCTTCGACTAATATTACTTCTTCGTTGGAGTTGATATGCTTTAGATTGAGTCCTGAGTTCAGCATTGCTTGACAATTCTCAGGAGTCCGTGGGACTCGCAAATATGGAATGTCATTGTGATCTTTCTTTCGAAAAGTTTTATTGATTTGTGAGAACATATTCGATCCGCTAGCTTGAATGGCTTGTATTTTGTTCTTTCACTCTTCATTTATTCTTGAACGGTAATTGTCACGGATCAATTTTTGGAGATTTTTGATTAGGGACTTAAGTGTTCTTATTTCCTGACTATTTGGGTCGCTGAACTGTCTATAAAGTCTTTTCAGCTTTGAGAGTATAATGCTCTTTTGCTTATACAAAGCGTCAATTGCTGATGTCCTGTACTTATTAGTATAACCGTCGGTATGGGGAATTTTGGGTATAGAACGATTCATTGCATTGGTAATAATATCGTCCAATGTTGTTAAGTAATGATCGATTTCGTCGTTATGGAGGTTTCTAATAGTCGGTGGGTCTATGGCATTGTTACGAAGTTCTTTTTTTTATTAATCGATCAAAGCGTGACCAGTGAGCTTTTCGAAAATTGAAAGAGTGGATCTGGTCGAACTGCTCTAGTGAATATTGTTCATTTGGGACTTCAATTATGGCTCCAAATCCGTAGTGATCGCTATCGTATCGATTATGCGAAGACAGTTTCGCGTAGTTAGATCTGTGCCTGGCAAGTTTATTCGATCGTCTATCATAAGTAAATCCAGAAATGAATTTCCTTTAGGATAAGACGGTGTACTTGTGGCGTACAGTTCTAATCTGCGCTCGATAGCATTCATTTGCCACCGATCATATAAAGCATTGCCTCTTGTGTTCGTGGTTAAGTTACCCCAAGCACTATGCTTGGCGTTGAAATCACCCGCTATTAGGAAATAGTTGTTTTCCGAGTCTAATTTCAGGTGTCGAAATAGCATATCAATTTCATTGATAAATTGCTTACACTGGGTAGCTTGAGGGGGATAAATGGAGACCACATACAGGTGCTTTTGACTTCTCAACGGAATATCTATTATGCAGGCTTCCAGCACCTGAAATTTGTGTACTTCTCTACTATAATTTACCTTATGATAAGGACCTTTTTTAATTAAAACTGCAACCCCACCCCCTTGAGTAGAATGTGGCCTGTCACGTCTGATTATCTTATAGTTTTTATAGACAATTTTGTGCCTTTGGTTTAGCTTAGTTTCACTAGCCAAAAGTACATCAGGGGATTCGACTTCAAGCATGTTGCCTAGATTATCTCTTCTGTCTATGTGTATTACTGAATTTACGTTCACCGAAATAATTTTTAGTTTTAGTTCAGTTAGAGAGTTGAAGATTTCGATGGAAGGAGTTATTTGAAAACACAGAGCATATCTATTCGGGCCATTTGTTCCGTCAGTATTTTTTGAAAATTAGCAAATTGTGTTTGCATGACCGATATCATATTTAATATCTCAGGTTGCGCATCTACTGCCGGTATTCGCCCATTGGTATGTGAGGATTCCACGGGGACTCGTTGCATAGAATTGCCCGTGATTTGTGTATATGATACACGCGGGGCAACGAAATTATTATAAGAACGAGTTTTAATTTTTTTCTCTTCTGCCACTTGCTTTTGTTTTGATTCCCACTTTAACTTCATATGTTGAAATTTGGGACAACCTCTAAAATTTGCCGTGTGTTCTGTATTTTTACATAGGACACATGACAGTGTTTCCCTATCCGGAAGCTGTTCCTTTCCCAGCGGACATTCGCCCATGTTATGGTCGGCGAGGCATTTTACGCATCTGAATTTCATATTGCAGTTTGATGCAACGTGTCCAAGCCTTTGACAGCGCATACATTGCAGTACGCGCTCAGATTTTCTAATTTTTATATGTCTAAGCGCATCAACTTTACTATTAGGACTTAGAGATACAATGTAGAAAGGCAATTTGCGGTTGCACTTTCTAGAATTTGCAGTTGAAAACGGTTTTACACCTGTAAATTTTAAACTAGCTGTTTCGACCGTTTTTAATTCCTCGAGTATCTCCTCTGGGGAGAACGAAGGATCAACTCCTTTTAAGAGTAAAATTGATTTTCCCGATTTTGGGGTGTACGTGTAGTACTCGGTTTTTGCCCTTCCCAAAGCAGACTTTACTTTATTGTAACCTTCTAGGTCGTCGCACAAAATTCTAGTTTTTTCAGCACTAATTCTTTTTGTTTTAAAATCTTTACAAGTCAACTCACCCAACTTCATTAAATCTTTCGCTTCTATGTAACTGATGACAATTGGAGGTATTTTTTCCTTTTTTGGTTGCTGTTGTTACTCGTCCTTGGCTGTCTTTGCCTGCTGCTGTTGTATCTGATTCTGTTGTTGGGCGTCCTTTGTTTCGCTTATTTGTAGCGAATGTTGTTGCTGCCGCTGGTGATTTGTTTTTTGCTCTCTTTTTGCTTCGGTTTCATTCCGTCTTTTGTTTCGCTCTTCTAGGGCTGCTCGTACTTGTTTGGAAAGTTCTTCGCGTTTTTTGATGAGATCAGCAATTAAGCTGTTTAGGTCATCGTCTCCTTCGGGAATGTTTGACTCCGGTATCTCCAATTCCTTAAATTTGTTCCCTGGTCCTGAGTAACAAGTATCCTTGGCAGGTATATTTTCTTCTGTGACGGTTTTTTTCATCACATTTGATTTTTGTCGTTCCATTGACAGGTTTGAGCGGACTTTATTTGCCACTGGGCTGTCGTCTATAATTGATACTTCGTTCTTCCTTTTGGTAATTTTTTTAATTGTTTTTGAATGAGCGACTACACATGAGTGTGCCATCTTTAATTCGACGCTCTTCGTCTTGCCCATTTTGGTTTCGAAACACACACACTCTTTTTTTTTTTTTTTTTTTTCGCCGTGCCACGCCGGCCAAACTGCGAAAAACACAGTTTATTCACGAATTCACGCACACACGCACTCGATATTCTTTGTTTTAGAGCTGCTCACCGTCTTACGATGTTTGTCGCTTGACGAGCGAATGGTCGTGTGGTTGTGCTTGAACATCGCGCTTTTCACTACCAGATCTCTTGACGCTGCGAACGTGATACTTCGAATTCCATTATCAGTTAGGGGTCTCCGCTCCAAAACACATTCGACTCTGGAAAAGGCACACTCCCTCCCCTTCGACATATACGCTCTGACGGAGACCAACCTTATCCCTAGTATCAGTAGTCTTGAACTATTCCCTCCTTCCTTCAACGTTTTTCGCGATGACGACGCTCATCGAGAAGGTCCCTACTCCCCATGCCGTGGAGTGCTGCTCGCCACTCATAACAGACTCACTTCATCTCTAATTGCCATCTCTTCTTCTCCGGATCTCGACTACGTCGCTATTAAAATTGACAAGCGCCCTAAGTCTCTATTTATTATCTGTTTTTATATTCCTCCCTCTCGACCCACCGCGTCATACGAACTCGCAATAGAAGCGGTAGATAACCTTACAGTGTTAAGCACCGCATTAGACGATATCGTCGTTCTTGGCGACTTTAACCTGCCCCACCTTCAATGGACATCAGCTGACGAACTAGCCTTCTACGTCTCTAACCCCACTAGTTCTAATGAACGTATTTTTATTAACGGGCTCTCCGACTCAGGCCTCCATCAAATTAGCAATGTCCCAAATCATATGGCGAGACAGCTGGACCTCGTGTTCACAACCGACCCACTCATGTCCTCAGTTGCCCCTAGCCCACACGCCCTCTCTACCATTGACAATTATCACCCCCCACTGCTCTTATCCTTATATCTCGACCATGAAACCCAGCCCCCTCTACCCCCTGACTGTTTTTCTTACAATTTCCATAAGGCTAATTTCCGCCTCCTAAATGAACATCTTAGCAAAACAGCGTTTCGCTTTGATCATTTGGGTGTAGAAGAAGCCACGGCCACTCTCTATAAGGAGATTTACTATGCCGTCGCCTTATATGTACCCTATTCTCGCCGCAGGTCATCGGTTTCTTCGCCGCCATGGTACAACCGCAATCTCCGCAATCTTCGGAACAAAAGGAATAACTTATGGAACATTTTCCTCAAAACGCGATCCATTGAAAACTATCTCGGGGCCTTTTATAAATTTTCCGAACTCTACAACTCCCTCTATTCCAAATACCTTATTAAAACACAATCCAATTTGATTAGCGATCCCAAATCCTTTTTCCACTTTATATATTATAAACGTAAATCCGACGCCTATCCAAACTCCCTCTCTTATGGCACGACTACGTCAAACGACAACTTAACTATTGCCAACCTGTTCGCGTCGTTTTTCAATAAATCCTTCACGGAGATCTCCTTCGAACCCAATCCGTCGTATTTCAATGACTTGCCCGAATTCTCCCTTGGTCCTTTCTCTCCTCAACTTATTCACCGTCACGTAGTTGAGGAGAAACTAAACTTACTCAAAGACGAGTTCAGCCCAGGACCTGATGGACTTCCGTCTGTATTCTTAAAGAACTGTTCCACTTCTCTTTCTCTCCCGATATCAAAGATTTTCAACCTATCTCTATCTCAAGGGACCTTCCCTAGTATATGGAAATCCTCCTATGTCACCCCCATACATAAAAAGGGACCTAAAAATGATATCAGCAACTACCGACCCATCGCCAAACTATCTCATATCCCCAAACTGTTCGAAGGGCTTCTGTACAATGCGTTATCTTTTAGTTGTAAATCCATCATCTCACCCAACCAGCACGGTTTCCTTTCGGGTAGGTCGACCACAACCAATCTGATTGAGTTCTCATCCCATACTCTCCGTGCCTTAGAGAATGGCAACGAAGTTGATGTTATCACCACCGATTTCAGCAAGGCATTTGACAAAATCTCCTATAATCTCATCCTTTTCAAGCTGTCCTCCCTAGGCTTCGAACCCCTATTGATCAAATGGTTATCTTCTTATCTGAAAGACCGATCCTACCGTGTCAATTTCAGATCCTCCCTTTCCGATCCTTTTTTTCCCACCTCTGGGGTTCCGCAAGGAAGTCATCTAGGCCCCCTCCTTTTTATCCTAACCATCAATGATGTCGATTCTGTTATTAAACACTCATCCATATCCCTCTATGCGGACGACACCAAACTCTACAAAACAATCATCTCTCCCCTCGACTCCTCACTCCTCCAACAGGACCTCGACAGCTTCTCAACCTGGTGCCGTAATAACTGCCTTGATCTCAATGTTGCCAAATGTCACTCCATTACCTTCTCCCACAAACGTCCACCCCCACCTCCTCGCCCTTACTTCCTGCTTAACCAGCAGATCTCATACGTATCCTCAATGCGTGACCTCGGAATCTTATTTGACAGGGAGCTCAGCTTCATCCCACATATCGACGATATCATTCTTAAGGCCAACTCCGCCCTAGGGTTTGTGAAACGCTGGTCTAAGGAATTCTCTAATCCTTACGTTTCCCGTTCCCTCTACATTGCCTTCGTCCGCCCCCTTCTTGAATACGCCAGTCAGGTCTGGTCTCCACATTGCTCGTCCCATATCCGCAGAATCGAGAGTGTGCAACGTCGGTTTCTGCGCTTTGCCCTCCGTGGGCTGAACTGGGAGAATCCTCGGATTCTTCCCCCATACACAAGCCGGCTCCATTTGATCAACCTCAGTACACTTGAGGAACGCAGAACTCTTGCCGATATCCTCTTTATCCACCGTCTCCTCTCCGGCACAATCAACTGCCCTAGCTTGCTTTCCGCCATCGCACTCAACACCAACCCCCGCAACCTACGAAACCCTCGTCTCTTCTATCTGCCCTCCCACCACACTTCCTACGGTTGTAATGAACCAATTTCACGTATGCTTAAGCAGGCAAACTCTTACCCCACCTCCTTCGACTTCTACCTCACTTCTATTGCTCTCAAACGTCGTCTTCTGTCTTTCCCCTCGTGACCTTCCCCCACCCACTATCTACACTTTTACTACCCGTATACATTCCTACCACCCCGCCCCTTTATCCTACTACCCGGTCTTCGCCAACCCATCACGTGCACAGCCACCTTCCCACCTTTTTATCTTCTTACTTATTCGAATGTAATTTTTTGTAATCCAAAAAAACGCTTGTATTAAGTGTAATAAACGAGGGTTCTGCTCTCACTAAACAACGACGGACCAACTCTTTCCCCACCGCCTTTCATTTCAACCTCTCCACTCCCGCTCTCAAACGCCGTCTCTTAACATTCCCGGCCACCCCCCCCCCCCCCCCCCCCCCCCGCCACATCCGCTCAATAACCCTCTCAATCCTACCTCTCCTCTCCCGCTCTCAAACTAGTTTTCCCCCACATGCCCACCCCCTCTTCTCACTTCTTTGTTTTTTTTTCTTGCGTTTGTCTCCTTTTCTTTTTTAATTATTACTTTAGGTTTTAAGTTAGTCTGTAAGATATTATATTATATTATGCTTGTATTAAGCTAAATAAATGAGGGTTCTGCCCTCACTAAACTAAAACTAAACTACATAATGATGCGTCCACACGGCCGACTGCGATGATTTGGTAATTAAAGAACCGGTAAAAGATAAGTGGACATGAAAGTATTATGCATTAAGTGTAGGTAGCCGGTTGCAATATTATAATGTCTCAAATGCCCCGCTGCCCTTCTGGCATATTTTCAACATGTCTACCTAACTACGACGGGATGGGAGTCACTACTAAATATTTGTTTTCTTTCACACCTGAAAAAAAATAAAAGCTCTATTAAAACCATTTGAAATAAGAATGTAATTACCTCGCTTTCACTTATGCTATGTTGTGATCGTTTCCGCTTATGGATGAACCACATGGGAGGTGTCATCACTGCGGGTACCATTTTGTCGGTCACAAAAGAGTTTTTCACATATCTGGCATTTAATGAGCTGTTAATTGAATTGGATGACTTTGAAACCAGAGTCGGATTTGTGGGAGAGCTACAGTAATCGAAAACCAATGGTTGTGTGTCTAACCGTTTAGTTGAATAGGTATTGTTATAGATACGCTTAAGTTCCACATGCGCGTGTAATTTTGTAATTTAATTATTTGCCGCAAGTTTGTGGTTACAATTTGTTTGAAGTTTGACTTATATCCACCAGATCTCATCAAAGATCGTACCGCAAAGTTATAGAGAAATCGATTTTGGGCTATATAACGACGCGGTTGGCTTTTTCACGTACATACTATTAATTGTCGTCTACCCTCACTTGTTATTTTTATTCATATTATATATTCAGTTATAATACAATTTGAATGTAAATAAGAATAGAATGATGGAGTGATAATGCACATTCGTGCAAGTGCATGACCACGCAGTATTGTTCATTCGTGAGATTCACCAAAAAAATACTTCTTTACATTTTTACTTAGTCTATAATTGGATGATTTATTCAGTGGGTGATTGATTGACTCATGGCTTGATTGATTACATGCTTTTCGATTCATTTATTGTTTGTAGTCCATATATTTATAAAAGGCAAGAGAATTTTTTAACTTTTTTCATAATATATATCTGCTAAAGGGATTACTAACACCATTATGGTATCAAAGGATACCATGTGGGTATATTTAGATTAAATGCTAAATTCCTTTAAAAAATAGTGTTTATTAATTTAACTGACAAGTCAGAATTATACAGTGTATACATTTTTATGTAGAAGGTCGGTCATTTGAACCGTCGGCATTTGAAGACTAGGAGATTTTCTGTTTGCAGATCAGGTTATGACAACCCATGTTGAATTCAATCGAATTTGTACCATGGAACAGTAGTTTAGTACAGTGGGGGTATCACTCAATTTATTGTCTTAATACAAGCAATATAAGTACTTACAAACTAAAGTATATATCATCATCATCATCGGCACTACAACCGGGAGCCGGTCTTGGCCTTATTTAGCAAGTCCTGAGGCTTGATAAATTTTCCATATTGATTTGTTTTTTCCGGGCAAGGTCATTAGTCTTATATAACCTTACAAATTATAGAGTGTAAAACCAACTTAACTAAATTTAATCTAAGATGAACAGCGCATATTATGAAAGCAAGAGCAGGGACGAGAGGTGGGGGATGATTAGAGAGAAAAATGTGGAAAGTGTCGCTTAAGATTGGTTGTGGGATTGGCTTAGGAGGCGGTGCTTCAGAGCATGGGTAGACCGGTCGAACTCGAACAAGATGGAGCTGGAGTTGACATTTCTCAGCATCCACGAAAGGGGTTCGTTGAAACTATAAGAGGTGAAAGGGGATGTATAGAAAGGGGGCATTACGCGTATTATGAGGATTTGTGTTTAGAAGTATTAAGTTAAGGAGGTGGGCGCAGTCGACCGTTCCGGAGAGTAGTTGATGAGTGAACACTATGTCAGATCAGTATGACCTCTATACTCCTCAAGGGTTCTGAAGTTATATAATTTGAGGCGTTTGATGTACGGGGGGAAGATTAAAGGGTTTTCGCATCCTCGGAGAGGGACCAAAGGAAGCAACGTTGAATACTTTAGATTCTATGGGGGGAGACGTTAGCTTTATGGAAATCGCAGGCGCGTGGACGGGGGGGGGGGGTGCAAAGGAGGCCACGAGAAGGGGGGTAGTGATACTCTGGAGGTGTAAGAACAAAGGGGCTGGGTGAGACTGTGGGGAACGAAGTCGTGGCACCGGCATGGGTGCGAGTTCTACTTCGTCCCACTAACCTTTCACTTTTCATTCGCCGATCGTTCCTTGGAGTTCCGCTGCAATTTGTTCCCCATTGCAGCAGAGGAAGCATCACACCCAGGACAAATGAAACTCACTGATTTAGTTTATTCCGTGTTATTCTCTTTGTTCTCAACCATTATTAAATATGTTAGTGTTTTTATACTTCACTTAAGCTTATTATTAATATTAAATTGTTTTAATAAATGTTAAACTAGATGAAACACTTCTTTCTCGGCACGATGTACGCTTCTCCGCCGCGCGACGGAGAGCGGGAGCGACAACGACCGTGGTGGTCGGCCGATGTAATTTGACTTAGGGATAAATGGCTCGTGCAGAGCCGACTCGCTAATTGGGGTGAGTTTGTGGTGTGGTAGTAGATATCCTCTCCAGTAAGGATATGTTTTTACTTACCACCAGGGACACGTAAAGTCTCTCTTGGTGGAATAGAAAACCAGATCTCGTAATGGAAATCATGGTGGTGTGTGTGTGATCGTACCCATCACCGTGTTTATTGATGCATTTATCAAAGGATAAACGAAACCTGAAACGAGGAAAAAAGAACAAAGGGAGAAGCGACCTAAGGAACCGGCCTGTAATGTGGGTCGGTTAAATAAGTAAGCTGCAACTCATTAAGTGGGAAATGCATTTGGGATACCTCAAACAATTTAAATTGTTTATCGTATCGCCAGAATGCCTGCGGTAGAACAGAGTTCTTTTGTTTGCACATGATGTGCGCTAAGGAATTTGGTTTTAGCGGCTATTGCGCTAATTGTATGCAACTGTTTCAATAGGCTGCTAGGATCGCTTTGTCGTTGGACAAAAGAGTCGCCAGCCAATATGTATGTGGGGGATATTGTTGTACACGTGGTGAGGCTGGGAATAGCCGACTCAGTGATCGTTATCCCTGACTATGATGGTTACATGGTACTGTAACCGATATGTTTTCTATCAGGGATATGAGGTTTGTTCTCTAAGGAATTCTTCTAGGAAAGCAAATATGATGCATTGAATTATAAATGGCTGAGAATCATTTTAGGAAATTTTCTGCTGATGCGTTGATGCATGGAGAATGCCCTTGTAGGAAAAATTCTTTGCAGGCATTTCCAGGTAATGCATTAAAAGCATTAATTATCCTTGGGAAAGAAATGTTTTTGCCGCGGGGAGATTGCGGTGCAGGGGTGGGAAGGTTGGAATTTGCCTGGCAACCGCAGGTACCGAATAGGTTTTGTTTTATGCTCCCGCATAATGGGGAATTTGTATGCGAAGAAATGCATGAAAGGTAAGAATTCTTTTACAGGGACTTTTAGGTTATATAAATTGGATCTATTTGATGCGTGAAGCATTTAAGGTGCTAATGCGATTGCATTAGCGAACTTAAGGAAGTTGGGTAACAATTATGGGGGGTTTTCAGGTAAGTGGCCCGTGGGGTTTGGCGGAACCGCCATAAGACTGATGTATTTATGGGGTTTGTAGTAAAGATGAGGCCTAGCTGCATAGATGGCAGGGCTCTGCAGAACACTACAGTTGGACTATTCGGGAATGGTTCGATTCCGTAAGAAGGTGTCCCATAACTTGTGCCTTTTGTTACGCAGGAAACGAAGCCTCTAATTGCACCAAGGAGGGGATTATGTCGATTTTCTTGAACAAATGGGGAAATGGAGTAAAGAATTTCGGTATATAATTGGGTGATGCCATCTTCGACGGATAGGTGATTGTTGTTAAGTGAAAAGCGGCCTAGGCAGTCGTTGATGAGGCGAAAATTACCTTTGTGGGGGGCTAGCGGGGGCGAGTGGACACGAAAGAAGGTCACGAGTAGAAAGAGATGTTGATAGTTTATTGATGTGAGGAAGAAGGGGGTAGGTGGGACTGACGTATTTATGAAGTCTATGGTAAAGCTGAGGTCTAGCTACCCACCCAAGAAGTTTTGAACGTTGTTGACTTGACAGAGGCAAGAATTATGTAGTAGATCAATGAAGTAGTACAAATTGTACCTCAATTTATATTGTTTTGAATTAACGTTCAATATTTATGCAAGTTTTGTGGTTCTTGAATGTACTACACAAATGTTCCTGAACCGGTAATACTCACCCCACCTTAAAAAATTGATATTTTACTTGATTGTTATTGTAAAGAGGCATTTAACTCTGTTTTGTTTCGTTAATCGTATAAAAACACTGAATGCCTTTTAGTTTTCTTATATATTATTATAGTCGATAATATTTGTCAATTGTGTTGTACAATTTAATGTACAAACCATATAAGGAATAAAAAACTACTACTAAAAATAAACAAAAGGACATTCCTTGCCGGAGGTGGGTGGGAAATAAAGTGTGATTGATTAAATTCCCCAAAGACGATGATGTCGTCCTCGTAATTACTCAGCTGGATTATGTAGGCGATAGAATTAAGAGCAAGCTCATAAACTTAAATAGGCTGGGATGTCAAGATATAGAAGTACATAACAAAGACTGATTTCCGAAGAAGAGTGATTTTGATTGTCATAACGTCGAGCTTGGCGGAGGTAGAGAAAGCGATGAGTGTCGAATCGAGGCTGTTATGGTCAGCGATGAGCACTCATCGGCTGGGGGAAAGTCAGTGGCATGATTGAGGAATATGTTAAACGTGGGAGGAAAAAATCTCCGGGTTATGAATGCTGAGGATTAGGTTCGTTTTGCTTAAAACGACGAAGTCAACGGGCAGAGCAAGGGAGTTATTCAGAATGGATTGGGTCTTTGAGCGAAGACCTCTTACGTTCTGATAATAGAGGGTAAGGGGAGTTATACTCTCGTTTTTGAGAGCGGATGAATGAGGAGCCTTACTACGTTGAAGATGCGATAACCTTTTGGAGTGACCGAAGTGGCCGAAAGCTGTAAAGTCATTTGACACTTTATGAGGGGATAAATTTGAAATTACGTGGAATTTTACGAATAGTTTGGAGAGACTGGGAACGTGGGAATATAAACCTTCCTGTTGAATACCAAGTTTGACACTAGATCTGGTTTTGCCTTCGTAGCAGACGGAATCAGGTTTGTCGTGGAGATACGCTAGAAAGAGACGAATATTTTCATATGTCTTTCTATATTTAAGTTTGGACAGTGCGTAGTGGCAAACAAAGTAAGCTGTGTGATTTTTACTGAGGACTTGGTCAAAAGCGGCAAGAGATGTGGGCAGGGGATGAGGGGGGTTTCCAAAGAGGGCGAACGCGATGAGTGGCTAGAATTAGAGAATTATTTGGGGCGGTAGATAGTTTGGTAGAGCTGAGAGAATAGAAGGAGTTGGAAAATTAATAGCGTGATGAGTTAATGGAAGGGGTCTGAGTAAGTTGGGATTTTTGTTTGATAATAATGTGGGGGGGGGGGGGGGGTTAAATGAGCAGGGGAGTAAAGCTTAGGGGTTTTGAGGCGTTGAGGGATTAGGATTAAAAGAGACCCTATAGCGTTTGAAATAATAGTGACGAAGAACGTGTGATTCGAACTGACGCCATGACAGTTTGAATCACCAAACATTTTTACCCAAGCGTTACCCATAAGGCTACTGTCCGTGTTAAGAATTCGATTTTAAAACTCGGCTATACTCCACTGATGTGAATTGTTATGTTATCGCTAAGGTATACGACTCTGATGTATTTTCTTATTCGATTATTCGTTCGGTAGTCTGCACTATTTTGCTTGTGAATTGTGTGTGTATCTGTTAGAGTCGCCACAACCTTATTAGGAGGAAGTTTGATAGAAGATCTCTGTTTACGAAAGAGGTTGTGGTAATCGATTTTCCGTTTATTAGGCGTATCAGACCCGCCTTAATTAGGTCGGAATCGGCCTGGCATGGGATTCGGGGTGGTAGTACGAAGAGTGCAGTCGGGCTTGGGGATAAGCATTGGCCGGTTGGTACATTTGGTGATGTGGGCGATAGGGGGTTGGGGGGGGGGGGGTCGTTTGGGACCTGCTTTGTGGTCTTGTTGTTTTACTTTCTGCAAGGTATTTTGAGTGATCTGAGGCGGTGATTTCCAAGGTCTGCCCTAAGATCACGAATCGCGTCGTTAAAACATTCTTTTACGTCGGCTTTTAATGAATTGGCGCAACAGCCAATTATAATTTCTACCCGTTTGTGATAGGTTTTTTTTTGGGGCAAGACTAATAACCTTGCCCGTAAAAATAAATTATTATGGAAAATTTAACAAGCCTCGAGACCAATATATATGAATAAGACCAAGACTGGATCCCGGTTGTAGTGCCGATGATGATGTTGATTTGTGCTCAAGCAATTAACGTCTTGTTGGGAATCGATACGATGTTGTTTGTTAAATACAGCATTTTCCTGGGAATTAATTGCTATTGTCCTCGATGCGACGTCTTTCCAGGATAATTTGCACGATCGGAGCGACGTCTCTCCAGGACATAGAGTGACGCGTCGCTAGCGGCATACTGGTTCGAAGTGCATCTTTAACATTGAAGATATCGGAACGAAACCAAGAAAAACAAAGTCTCTCATAATTGGCTGTGACAGCATTGGTACAATTGAGACTTTTTACAACTGACTAAAGCGAAATCCCAAATTTTCTTGTTGCGACTATTTTTCCCTACTGCAGGTAATGGATGAAGATTATGTCATCCGCATCCCAAAGAACGGGGACCATGACATTCCCGGGCGAGCGTTGGGCTTTGGGTCACCTTTGTCGGCTTTCGTGGCCGCTGACTGCCTATTGGACTCAGGGATATGGTAATGGACCCAAGTTTCATCCACCGTCACAAAAACGTCGAAAGAAGTCTGCTCGATTATGGTGCAACAACGCCAACAAAATGTATTCCGTCCGTTCTTTTGAGGTGCCAACGGCTTTAGCTAACTCACGCAACTTCACTTCGCGATAGCTCAATACGAAACGATGCACTTGCTTTACGATTTCCGCATTCGTAGGCTCTTTTGGCCCCTCAGAGTGAGGGGCGTCTTCGGTGCTTGTTTGACCCATTTTAAATTCACTAAACCACCGATAAACTGTTGTTCTCGAAGGAGCAGATGTGGGACAATATTTCTGCAACCATTGCAATGATTGTTCAGAAGCTTTTCGCATCAAAAAAAAAAAAATCATGATGCGTTCTTGCATTTATTTCTTTTTTTTTTTACGAAGGGGAAAGTAGCGCCTTTCAAACGACTGTAGCTTGCAAAGGAATGGATGAAATGTCACGAAACTTTGAAAAAAGAGCCTCTCGAAATGAGTCACGATCATTTTTATGAGGTCCCACCTACTGAAAAATCCCGGCCCATGTAATATATCTATCTCTGCAGCCATCTGGCGATAAGAGAATGGATTTTTATTAACTAATATTTGCACTATTCGCCCGTTTGAGTGGTTTAAGTATTTCGTTTCTTTAGCTTTTTATGGCATTAGCGACAATTCAACAGACAATTCAATGTTCGTTACCTGAGATTCGACGCTAAATACTGATCTGAATTGGGTTGGATGACAAAATGATCCGTCTTTTGAAGTTCAGCACTATAAATCAATTCAGCTCTGAAAATTCGTTCGTGAATTATGGTTCGATACTATGAGGAAGAGAGGAATCTCATGTTATCGACCCATAGTTCTCAACCAAACCAACCAATTGATACGCATATTCATATGCATAGTGTATTTATTCTACAATCGGCATTTAAATATATTTATACTCGTACTTCTAAATAATTTCTCATATTGCGTATGTACACCTATACACTTGATAGTGTCACCCTTTCAACACTTCTGTTGTCATGAAAATCTGTCTTTTGATGTTATCCGATCTAAACTATTAATCATCTATTCTTTAAATGCCCGTTCAACCAATGATGACCTTTCGATTAACACGGAGGACAAACTCTACGCTGTAGGACCGAAGAGTGCTGTCGTCCGATTGCTTTCGTGGCTTCTTTCTTTATTCGTTTTCTGTTGACAGGAATTTTACGTAAATGAAAATGAAAGTGGACTCCATGCAGATTCTGGCAGATTACCTTGAAACACAAAAGAGGACTGGTAACACTGACCACTAACTTATATTGTCGGTGTTCTTTTGTCCAACATATTACATCACAAGGAGTGATTAATGGCGTGGAAATAATGTAGCCACTGATATATCAGCGCATGGCAACAACTGAATACAAAATTCGTTTACCCACCTTTAAAATGCAGGACCATTGAAATTCTCCATGCCAATTGTAGAGACCTATTATGAGCCGCACGGTTTGGCAAGCATAAACAATAGAATAAATAAGTAAGCGGTTGTGAAGCAATTGAAGGGATCTTGCATGCACTTACTTATTATTAGTTCTTTATGCTATGTAGTAGGATTAGTATTGCGATTGCATTATATTTAAAAAATTAGTGAAGTTAGAAATTGAACCGATGGTATTCCGCGCTATCTGCGAAATTTACAAATGGTTTTTGTAGTCATTTAGTCACTCTTGACTTCTTTGCAAAAAAAAATGAGCAAAATTGACAATACCAGAAAGAGGAATGTCACTGCTCTCGATCGCTGAGTATTTAGGTGTTCAAGTCTCAGAACTTACCTGCCCTACCCCATCTCGTAAGATATTGGTCGGTCGAATTCAGAATTTGAAAAATGATATTCCGTACTAAAAAACAATTCGTTGAGAGCTTTTTGAGTGCTTAATTTAGGATGTAAAATATTGAAGTTATAAAAGAGAAAATTAAATATAGTTTACAATTTTGGTTTGATTAAGGCGAAAATGCGGGAGAAGACAATGAAATTGTGAATAGTGTTTATAGTCTGGGTTATGTTGCAGTTAGTTGTGCGTAATTTTGGTTTCACCATTCAAAATTCAAAATTAACAGTCGTAGTATCACCCAGTAGCGAACGATTAACAACAGATCATGTGGTTTTTTGAACCATTTGCATTAAGGTCGATTCAAAAGGACTCTTGATGTTCGGGTGCCACACGAATTGACGGAATAAAAAAATAAGATATTCGACTCATCTCTTAAACGGAGGGAGATTGTGTCAACTTGCAGTGAAGCTTGTCAGATGGCAGCCGGCTTCTCAGATGGTGTCGCCAGTAAGATTTCGCTGTGTATTCAGAAAGACTGAACTACTGTGAACTATTTCCATGTCGCTAAACACTAATCTCTGGACCTCTGCTATCAATAACTGAACCGTTTTAAGTGATGGACCAAAAGCGTTCAACAGTAGAGCGATTGGGTTTCAACGCCTGAGCAAACTTGTCTACAATTGTAGTGCTCTAAAAAGCCCTACTACCTTTTTCCCCCATTCATACATCCTAATCCCAGTAATCCCTCACTAAAACCTTAATTCTAATCATAATCCTAAAAAACCTAAACTAAATCCAAAATTCGCAATAAACGAATCAAACATCTGTTTATCCCTTAGCATTTGCCCCCCACGGCATAATTTAATCAGAAATCCTAACTAAAATCAAAATTCGCAATAAACGAATCAAATATTCGTTTATCGTTTTGCATTTGCTCCACGGCATAATCTAAATTCAAAATCCAAAAAAAACATTATCTCAATTTGGTGAAATCCCTCATAAATTAAACAAACAAAACCTAAATTCCATTACATATCCTTATATGCACAATAGCTTCATGAGAATTCAGAAAACTGAATTCTTATCTCAAACAAACATTGAGCATCTCACTCAGTGTACCTAAATCGGGATTTGGTATGGAATCGTGCATTTTCGAGATAGAAATCTCGATTTGTTTCCCTTTATAAAGGAACAGTAGAGTGATCTCGCGGCCGCAGTAGATTATCGGTCATTGCCCCTGGAGGAAGTGCCCCAGGAGAACAACCTTATAAAGTAGATGAAAAGAGTATAGTTAAATAAAGCCATTTTATACCGAAGAAAAGCGATACTTTTAATAATTTTGTTGAGCTGACAACTGGTGAGTAGAGCTGTGGTACCCCCACAAAAACACTCATTTTTGGCATATGAGTATCACCTGCCCCCACGGTAGCCTGCGGAGATGACGACGGTGAAAGCCGAAAAAGCGGCAGGACCAACAACAGGACGTTGCTCTTCCCTCAGGCTCTGAGGGAGCCCGGCGACGACCTTAGTAGGGCGTTTTTCAGGAGCGGTCTAAGAGATCCCTTCTCCTTTTAAGGACAAGGAGACACGCTCCCTGAACAAACTAGTGCACAATAACTCTCCAGGAATTGTGGAAGCTTGGTTGTAAAGTTGATAGGTCGTATAGTGTGGAAATAGTACTAAGCGACTACGATCATTTTTAACATTGCAATCTTCCTTAGTGATAAGAATTTGTTATCAAAAAAAATTGAAATTTTTTTGATGGATCGGATAATTTGATATTCGATATAATACCCCTTAACGTTATTACTGAATTGTTGCGTTTTATAACAGTGTTATATACGTAATACAATTAACCCCCCCTCCACATAACAAATGATTAAAAAATGTGTCCATCTTTTGAGGCTATCCGCGAATCTAGCCATTTTTATGTCTACATATGAGCGAAACTGCTGATCGGCCACACCATATGCCATCGAACGGAACAAATAATAATCGGCGGCACAATATCTGGGGAGTATGGCGCGTGTGGCAGGACTTCCCATTTGAGCGTTTCCATGTATGTTTTAACAGGTTCGACAACGTGAAGCCGAGTATTGTCATTTGTAGAATCACTTTTTCGTGCCTGTGCTTGTATTGTGGCCGTTTTTCGTGCAGTGCTCGGCTCAATCGCATCAATTGAAGTCGATATCGTTCTCCAGTGATGTTTTCGTTCAGTTTCAGCAGCGACAACGTAGAAGCATGATCGAGGAGTCCCCATGACTGTCTTGTCTTTGGGTTGCTGTAATGAATCCAGTTTTCACCACTCGTCATGATGCGATGAAGAAAACTTTTCCTTTTTCCCCGCTGGAGCAATTGTTCACAGGCGAAAAACAACAACGCTCAACGTGTTGTAGCTTTGCTCTCAGGGAGAGCGTCTCCTTGTCCTTAAAATGACGCGGGTCTCTTTAATAGCCCCCTCCAGAGAAGGCTCGTTGCGGTCGCCACCGTGCTTCCTCAGGCCCGAGGGAAGAAGAGTGTCCACTGATTGTTGAATACGGGCGAAATATTCCAATAAAAAGACAGTACGAATATAGAATATAGAAGGCTAATAACCTTGCCCGGAAAAACGAATTATTATGGAAAATTTAACAAGCCTCGGGACTTGTTAAAAAAGGCCAAGACCGGTTCCCGGTTGTAGTGCCGAATGATGATGACGAATATAGAATTTAAATTTAAATTTATTCAGTTTTATTGCGTTCTTTCCAATCGGACGCCAATTGAAACTGACCACTACTTTATTATTGAATTTATTTTACTTGACTGGCATCCTTAAACGTCGGACGCCAACCTTGAGACTGATCCTCGAATAAAAAATAAATAAAAATGGGTTGGCGAGAGGGCCGACTTTAGCGAGAGAAGGACAGATGTGTCCTTCATCTTGTCTCTGGCTGTCAGAATCACCCACACCCGTGAGGTTGTTGGGCTCGGTCTCGCGATATCTGAAAAGAAAAGAAAAAAAAGGGGGGGGGGGGGTATCCAAGGATAGTGTGAACAGTGTTAGTCCAGGTGTTCTCCAACTACTTATAAAGAGGGATGGTGGGAAAGAAATCATACAAGACCGTTAGGTCTTGGGTGCGGTAGTAAACGCACATCACGTCTTTGGCGTCTGATGATCTGCGCTTTGGTCGGTGTGTGTATGTTTGTGCTGTCTTGTACTGTGCGTCCGTGTGTGTGTGTGGTTGTTTGTTAACAGTAGACCCTATGGGATGGATCCAGGAATCCTCTATTATAGAGGAGAATGTTGTTGGGAAGGGTGCTTTCTTCAGTTTTTTACTGAAGAAGAAATTGTGGTGGTCTGATCCGAGGAGATCGAGAGAGAGAAGGGTCAAGAACGCAAGAGTCCCGTACAAGTCGCTGTTCTGAATGCTTTCGAGGCACTTGTATTCTAATTGAAGCAAGTACTCGTCGATAGGGGTTGATCCACGAATAAAAGATCCATCACACTTTTATAGAAAATCTTATCGGGATTTTGTATCGCGCATGCCTCGAAATGCAAGCAGAATTTCGAAATGTACTTCGACTGGAGTCGAGTACTGGAGATTGTTTAGGAACTCGGCTAAGCGAATTCCTGGAAATTTGGGATATCTAGACCATATGAAGATATGCACTGGGATTAAGTTTGCGTATGGTAATGGAACAAATGGTTCAAATTACCATGCTTTTGGTTTAATTTGGGGATTATGGGGAATTGGATGCATGGGCGACAAATGAACATTTGATTGGTTTATCAGGAATTTTGTTTGATCGGAAGATTGGTTAATGCATGTGTGGGAGAAGGAGATGATAGGGCTTCTCAGAGCACTACTGCGAAGAATTTTTCTGATGCACTAACTGCGAACGACTTGTTATCGGTTACCTTTTCATTGTAACACAGTTGCATGCTGGCCTTGACTTTTTCTCGGCCACTGACCTTCAATTTCTTTTAGACTAGCGCTTCATCATCTACCTGTGTCGCTGACCGCAGTTCCAGCTGAAATTGCAATTGGCTACTGATTGTGGAAGCCATGTGAAAGTGTGGATCGTAAGTTCTTCATTTTGCCTCACACGTTCTTTTGACTGCCGCCTCATTTGGCATTAAAGGTATTTTGCCGATGGCCATGAGGTTGGTCAAAGGCGTGTCATATTGCCTTTGCATAAAGGCTTATATGATCGAATGTTACGTGAATGATGATATTCAAATTTACGTGAATGATTTGTTTTGCGTAGCATGTTGCGTTTTGCAACACATATATATACAAATATATATATATATATATATATATATATATATATATATATATATATATATTGCAGTGGCCAAAGTCAATGATTTGCAATGCGAATTGCTTCCTTAGCACCCTCGGACTAGTTTCTCTCTCCAAACTTGGAGAAATGGCTCGGTGGTAAACTGCAATACCGGATGTGTGAATTAATTTCATGTTTACAAATTCCCTGTGAGCGTTCATTATTGATGGCTGTCAAACCAGTAATAAACAATATAGCCTCTTCAAACTTGAAACTTAATCGTTCTAAAGGTGGTACTGTGGGGTTCTCCATGGCGCCTGGAGAACCATCCATCGCTTTACCCAGCCAATTATAGTTCCTGCACCTATTTAAGCATTCCTGAAATGTAAGTTCATGACAAGATTACCATCTTGCCATGGCATCAAACTTTCACCAGCATCCAACACATCCGACAAATCGACCAAGGGGACGTCGGCAATCTGCCTGCATTATAATTGATGCATATATGACCTGAAATGTAATTTGGTTGTCCTTTCAGATAACCGGCATAAACATGGAACATGTCAATATGCAGGGAGGAGGAGCATTTCCTCACGTGCTGCATGACATATTCACCCTTGTCATCGGTCGATCTTTAGATAGAATAACTCCAGAGTAGCCATAGCTACCTACCTACTATCGATCGAGTGTTGTTTTGAGTAAACACGCACCCGACCCACCGACCGACGATATGCTACATGCAGTGAACAATCAAATTACGCTATACGCATCGGAAATGGGATAAACAAAACATTGCCCTTATAACCATATCCCTCGTTACGTTTTAAGTAAACACTATCCCATCTACCCTGTGCCTAGCCAGCGTCGGCAAAGGCTCTATTGACTTATCGTCAATCATGAAACCAATCCTTATCGGACGGCGGGGACATGCCCGGTCCATGCATCGATCAGCATGTTTGACCTATGGCATATGTGTTTTTCCTTTTTTCCTTTTTTTCCTTTCCTTCGCTAAAGACATCCAATGTTTCTGGATAATGTTCATGGGAACCTTCCAATGGAATGCAACTCGTTTTCCATTGGTCATTGGGGGCGAAGGAAAGATTGTTTACCCTGCGATGATGTGCGTGGAAACTCATCGCAATCTCCGAGGCTGGGTCAATGTCGCCCAGCATCGTTGAGTCAGATTTTAGCTACCGAATCGCCCACATGTGTCGGGGTCATTGGGTGTCAAAGCAGAGTTGAGAGAAAATCGTCGCTTAGTTAACGTCAATTCAAACATCCACATAATTTATTTCGCATTGTTTCATTTTTTTTAATAACTATTTCTCATCAACTGTACGTGAAATAGGATCTTGTGCAAATGAATAATTAAAACTTATCGTAAGCAAACAAATAACAGTACACAAAAGCGAAATAATATACAACTTACATCCAAAATGAAGTGTTTTATTTGGTTTTTTCTTGGTGTTCCTTTTTTACCTTTCCGTGCTAAATAGAATAATTGTTAAATTATTTTATTTTGTCCTTGCAGCAACGAAACGAATTTAATATAAAATCTGCTCCAAATAATTTAACTGTTACTGTGAGATATATTCGCTAACCTAATCAGGCATCCGTAGCTCCCAAGACATCGAAGAAAAATTCAGTAGCCGTAGCAGTTTTTGGAAAGAAAGAAATACCAAAAAGTTTTCAAGTATTCCGTGGATGTGTTACTGAACCCATGTCCGTGCAGGCGTACGAGTAACCCACCACCACAGTACTATCTATCACACTCATGATATTGTAACAACTACCGCCAACTATGTACAGGATATATGTATATATATATATATATATATATATATATATATATATATATATATATATATGTATATAAATATATATATATATATATATATATATATATATATACTTATGTATACGTATTCCAAGCGACCTGGACGGTCTGTCAGCAACATTCTTTAATTCAAACGAATATACGGAAACAAATGTAAGTTATTCTTCCAAATACGGCACGAGGTGATTCCATTGACACCAAAATGCTGAGCAGGGTGACGTTATGACACACGTGGGTTATCGGCAACACTCTCTCTCTCTTACCGCTTCAACCACTTCATTGGAACGTGTTGGGTGTTGATGAATGGCATGCCGAAGATCTCCCACTGTCCCGTGCTCAACAAAAATTCAACACCGAACGACGAATAACGTTGTCAGACGTTGTCTTTGTTGGCCACGATATTTTTGACAATATGCACGTTGAGTTAACAGACACTATTTCGGGGCGTTATTTCAGTGTAAAGCCATTCAAAAAATAAATTGACAAGACATGTCTACTCAAGTCGGTCGGTTGACAAATGTCAAAGTTATAACACACCGGCATAAAATATAGCCCAATCTATATATATATATATATATACATATATATATATATATAATTATAATAAAAAACGTTATTGAAACCATTAGAAATCGAAGCACCGAGTGGGCGGAAGAAGAGAAAAAGGATTGGAAAATATATATATACATATATGTATATATATATATATATATATATATATATATATATATATATATATATATATATATATATATATATATATATTCTGGCGCAAGACTAATGACCTTGTGGCGGTTCCGCCAGATCCCACGGCTCGCCTTCCTGAAAAAACCCCCATAACCACAACCCGGTCTGCACCAGATTTCGCTAATGCAATTCGCATTACTATTGTAAATGCTTCATGCATTATATAGATCACCATCTGTAATCATAAAATCCCTATAAAGAAAGCTTACCTTCATGCATCCCTTCGCATACAATTTTTCATAAGATTTCTTTGTTTTCTTATTTGGTATTCTGAACCAATTCGGTACCAGACAAATTCCTGTAAACAAAATAATTCGGATTGCAATCAATGTAACCGTCATGACAGGGACCATAAATATCGCGCTGTCTATTTTCCCAGCCGCGTCATATACCTTTTCATACACATTGCCTGGCAACCTTTTTTGTTTGTCTTACCAACAAACAATCCAAGCAGCTGCATATAATTAGCGCAATAGACGCTGAAACCAAATTCTCCAGCATTTCCTAATGCAAATATGAACCCGGTTTCTATTGCAGCCAGAGATGCCATAAACATCCAATTTGCTTTTAGCACCTTTTTCTCCTAACGTCGAAAATAGCGACGAGGCATCGTATAAACATGACCCTCATTAAAGAGCGAACCATTTGGTCGCCTTTTCTTTTGTCGTTGCCGCCTGCCTGTTTCGTTGTTCCACTGCACGTGTGAATAGCATTGATCTCAACGATCCCACACATACCACCATGACCCGTATTACAAGATCTGGTTTCCTATACCACCAAGAGAGACTTTACGTTTCCCTGGTGGTAGGTAAAAAACGATATCCTTATTGGAGAGGATATCGTTTGAGTCTTATTCCATCCTCCGACCACGCTGGTCGCACGCGTGAAACTCCCGCTCTCCGCTCCACCAGCGGAGAAGCGTAAACAGTAACATACGCAAATATATACCCGGAGTCGTGTGGGTTTTAGTTTAAAGTATCAATTGGAATGTTTTAAGTGTTGTTCGACTTTAATATACATTGAAATAATGAAAGTGTAAACCATTTTTGATGAATCGAAAACAATAAGTGCCCGTTTTTAGTTTTGTACTCAACTCAAATTAAATAAAAAAACAGTTTGGTCTATTAAGGCTCGCGTGTGTTTTGCTTCTTTTTCTGGTGTGTACGCTGCGTTGTAAATTTCTTTTGGTGTTTCCTTTTGTGTCGGCGGAACGACGGATTTCCTACGTAGGAACATATACATGATGGAGGAGGAAGTAGAACGGAGTACCCATGCAGGTACATTACTTCCTACCCCATAACCTTGCCCGGAAAAAACAAATCATTATGGAAAATTTAACAAGCCTCAGGACTTAGGACTTGCTAAATAAGGCCAAGACCGGTTCCAGGTTGTAGTGCCGATGATGGTGATGATGATATATATATATATATATATATATATATATATATATATATATATATATATATATATATATATATATATATATAGAACGAAGTGGAATGCCGAAAGTGTACAAATACAAGGAATTGGAAGCAATATTGGAGGAACATCCACCCCAAAAGTAAAAAGAACTTGCACGTTCATTAGATGAAACTCAACAAGCAATTTCAATAACAAGGAAATTGTGTTCCATACGAACTGAAGCCGAGAGATGTTGACCACAATTAACGGGGTTGAGCCGAGCGCTCAAGGAAAACGCGCCCATTACAACTCCAGTCATGACAAAATTAATCTTCTCCATGATGATGTTCGTCCACATGTTGAAAACCTATTCGGAAACACTTCATTGGGAAGTCCTACCCCACCCGTCGTATTCGCAAATGTTGGCCCTTCCAATTATCACTTATTTCGATCCATGGCACGTGGTCTGTCCAAGCAGCACTTTACAAAATATGAAGATACCAAAAAATGGGTCGACTCGTGGATATTCTCAATATATGAAGGGTTCTTCCGACGTGGTATCCGGATGCTACAAGAAAGATGGGTAAAAATAGTGTCTAGTAATGAACAATACTTTGAATAAAACGTAATGTACCGTTCTTTCACAATAAATGTTTATAGGTAATGGCGGAAACTTATTTGTATAACTAATATACACATATATATATATATATATATATATATATATATATATATATATACATATATATGCATATGTATACCTGTATTCATATATATATATACATATATATTTATATATATTTATATATATATATATATACATATATATATATATATATATATATATATACCCGCCTATCACGCGGGAGACCGGGGTTCAATTCCCCGTCGGGGAGCCTCTGGCGCAACACTAATAACCTTGCCCGGAAAAATAAACAAATCATTATGGAAAATTTAACAAGCCTCAGGACTTGCTAAATAAAGCCAAGACCGGTTCCCGGTTGTATTGCCGGTGATGATGATGATGATAATATGTATTATTATTTTTAATTTTTTTTTTTTTTTTTTTGGAGTTTCTCTTCTTCCGCCCAATCGGCGCTTCGATTTTCAAGGGTTTCAATAGTGTGTTTTTATTATTTTTACTCATATTATAAGAAACAACATAAAATTTGCGACGTAATATATTTT
Organism: Microdon myrmicae; assembly: GCA_963931805.1. Lineage (NCBI taxonomy): Eukaryota > Metazoa > Arthropoda > Insecta > Diptera > Syrphidae > Microdon > Microdon myrmicae. The sequence goes on along the minus strand of OZ007499.1, from coordinate 113,595,541 downwards.
TTTCCAACAAAGGTCTCAAACACAGGGGGAATTGAATAGAATAGATAATTGAGAAATTTATTCGCGGGGTCACTGATCTATCCCAACGATTTATATGTTGATTGTGCCTTTTATGGCAGATATATTTCCTGCTTCATTGAAATTCTGGGATTTATTATAACTAGGAAAACCATATACACTTGACCCACATTTAAAACAAACACTCTTTATTTTTTACGATTAAAACTAATCTTTATTAATACAAACGATGATTTACAACTCGACTATGTTTCACAATTCTCCAGGATATGCATTGAATTATTTAGAAAAGACTAAACGAATTACAAATGAATTGTCGAATGTTTTCTTGTTCAACTCGGCATATTTGTGTTATTAGAGTGCTGTTCTAAAACACCGAATCAATGGTGGACATCCACACCAGCAGATCAGCACCAAAGTGCACAAGCACAACTCCACAACAACCACCAGGACGGACCTGCCCTTCATAAGTAAAATATTTAATAAAAAGCACAAAAGATATAACAAAACAGATTAAACATTAAAAACGCTATTTTACTCGTTGATAGTGGTCTCTTTAAACTTCCATCTCGCTTTTATTTAGATAACCCCACAACAAATAGATGACATCACAGAAAGTAGTGCTAGTAAACGACGAAAAAACGTCGAAATTTTTCCTTTAGCAATATTCCTTCTTTCTTTTCTGTAATGTAATGATATTTAATTCTTTTTCTTTCATTTTTTTATTCTTATTTCTTCTTTAGGACTTTTTATACTGCACACAGTAACAAGTACAAAAACGAATTCAAAAAACAGAAAGAAAATATATTATAAAATTAATCATTTTCTATATTGAAATAAATTAAATATTAATAAATTATAAAATTAAATTATATATTATAAAATTCAAGATTTACTGTATTGGAAGAGACTTATATAACAAAAAAAAAGAACATTTTAAAATATGTCACAATTATCTCAAAAATCAAGTGTTAAAAGGATAGTAGAATTCTATAGCAAGAGGCAAAAACAACATTTACAAACGTACATTGAAGACAATATGCAAGAAACATGCAAAATTAGATTTATTAAGATTTCTTATATTGTATAAGTTCCTATTTAAGAGTGAAAAACAAAGAGAACTTACAACCACATGTAGTATAAAAGATACATTACCTTCTTACGAAGTATCAGTATTTAATCACCGCGAATGCTAAAATTAGATCATAGTAAAGTAAAGATTTAAAATTGGTCTCAAAAAGCACAGTGACAAAACTAATATGTAATCAGTCCATATATGTGATGAAAACACATAACTAATTCTTGTTTCCTACAACTTAGTATGACTGTTTAACCTAATATGATATTAGGTCACTCGAGTTTATTAACACTGTCGTGGTAGCCCCATTATATCTGATGGATTATTGCGAGTGGACTGCAATGCATAATCGGTGACATTCTTGTAATATGCCTAATAAATCGCTTGAATAAAAAATCTTATAAAACTTCGCAAACTTGTTGACAAATATCACTTTGTAATCAAAGAAGTAAAAAAGATTCGGTTGTGTAATATTGTGTATCGATGGCCACTTTCCCACAATACGTTTATCTTATGGAAAATCTTTAAATGTACATATTCTCGGTTGGCTATTTAATTACGGTAGGTTTCTTATGCAAAGACGACGTGTCTCAGTTCTTGTGACGAGACGGCAAGTAGGAACTTTCTTGCTTCTTCTCTCCAGCGTCCAACTGTCTGCTGTGGTTATGCAAGAAATTCCATTGACAACAGGTGGAAGATGACGTGAGTTTTTCTAATGAACATCGTAGATCGCAGAACTTAAGACAAGGCGACAACAAACAGTTTCGGTCCGACGGAGATATTGAGAGAAATACGGAAAGAAATGATTATTCAAGGCCAGGTTTCACTTTCGTTGACAGCTTACGTTAAAAGCTTAAAAAATGCCATGTATCTTTTTCCTTTTATTTTTCTTTAAGAAAGCGTACACATGTTTTGACTGAAGATGAATGTTATGTAAGTCTAGATGTTTTGAATACTACATTTACCAAGCAACATTCCGGGCTGTATAAAGAACAATATAATAGTCTGTATTTGTTATTTATATTATATTATATTGTACGAGAATAGTTTGACAAGTCAGTGAGTTTTGGATGAACTTTTAAAAAAACATTGCTCCCGTTAAGCTGCGGCGTTTAGTTTGTGTTTGACAGCCATTGAAACCGAAGAAAAAAAATGGAATGATTAAGCATAACCAAGCAAAATCCAAAAATTGGGCTACTAACTGCTAGTCCCATCCAGAATATTTACCGGATTTAGACTCCTGCGACTATTTCCTGTTTCCAAACCTGAACAAATGGCTCGGCGGTGAGAGATTTGGGTCGAATGAAGTGGTCATCACAGAATCTAACGCCTATATGCAGGGTCTTGAAGAACACTATTATTTGGAAGGAATAAAAAAATTGGAAAAACGCGGAACTAAATGAATCGAGCTAAAAAGAGACTACGTTGAGAAATAAAATGCTTATTTGTCTTTTATTCAAAAAGTCACTGACTTATGAAACTGCTGTCGTATAAGTATACTGAATTATCAAGCTTAACCAACTCTTAACATGGTATTATCTAATTTCCAGTCTTACTTTTAGTTTACATTTGTCAGTCTGTGTGGGATGAAATAGCTGTCATTAAAAAGGTTTTCGGATCTTAGATATGACATATTCCGATTGAATCGTTGCATTTATGTCAAAGACAGGAAACCGATTCATTGACACCATAGTCAGTTCGACCTCTGTTGACATAGAAGAAAGGAAAGCTTCTAGGTTTACAATATTTTAAGTTATGAGTAACCGGGCATCTTAAAGTAATGTAATGCACGATAATGGAATATCGGCACATTATGTTTCTTGGTCAGTCTTTTCATGCTAAACAACATAATTTATTTTTCGACTCTTCAAGAATTGATGAAATGAAATGTAGAACGATCTGATAGGAGGACTCTTTGGACTAAACTGTTATGGAAAAAAATATTCCATTCGTCTTCGACATTATTGCTTACAGTATAACTTGAAGTTCAGCTGGGGGCAAAAATGTAACACACACACCGTTAAACGCAGGAATTGGCGGGATGAGGTCATTATAAAAATAAAAATAAAAAAAAAAAATAATTAGGTTGATGGAGAAGTGTTTGAGACAGTTTGAATTGTACTAAAATTTTAAGTATTGAGGTTAAGAAAATGCTTTTAGAACCAAATTAGAAATTACAATATCAAGTCAATTATTGAAATGAGGTTATAACAAGAAATCCCCACAATGCAGTCGATATCATTGTTTGCTTGACGAAAGTACACATTTAGATTTGTAGTAGTTAGAACGACGATGAGTATTTGTTTCAACTAAAATGAATTAGAGTTTATCTTCTTTGTCAACCGATTTCACTCCGGTGCTGATATATGTTTCCTCCGTGAATACGAGGAAAAGAAAAGCGGGAATTTCGTTTTTTCTTAAAGAATCTTTTTGTCTTAATTAATCTCTAAAAACTGATGACTTTTGACCTCTTTAAAGTAATCCTCTTTAAATATGACACACATGGATTATTCCAATCTTGAAAACACATCTAGAATTCAGTCAAGGATTTCCTTCAGCGACTCTCTTGTTGCCTCTATCAACTCGGAAATATTAGAAAGAACTCACAGGGAAATATGTCTGGCAGTCACGAAATAACCCTTTTATTTTTCTCCAAGATCACGAACAAGCGGTGAGGTGTGCACGAGATTTAAAAAACCCCGAGACTACATTAAACCATTCATAACCTTTCTGGCTATCAACAATAATTTAAACATTCAAAATTGCTGTAAGTATTAAAAACGATCCTTTTTCTTTCCTTTTGAGACTTGAATGAATATGGCCCGCGACAATAGAAAAAATCATCGTTTTTTTTTGTACACACTTATACATATGGCCTATGTTTGGCTCCCCCTTTATTAGCGTGATTATCATCACGTTGTTGTCCCAGTGGATTCATTATTCGAAAGTGGGGGTCTGAATGGTGAACTTATCATTCTTGTAGATGTTCTTCTAGTAAAACCGGTTTGATTAGACAATGATTTTCATTTCGGTTTTCGCGATATCACCACCGACAAGAAAAACAGCCCTTGGATGAATTCTTTGGTTCTCAAAATATCAAAAACTACATGTATCTTGAACTCAGGCGCAAACTTTTGTTGGGCTCCAATGAGTCCAGCGTCACTGACAGTTTATATTTGCTTTAGAAATTAAAATGAGACCAGTAGGACGGCGGCGACGGAGATGGGAGGACAATGTTAAGTTTGATCTTGAGGAGATCGGATCGGCCGGTCAAGTGTGGAAGGAGAGTGCACAGGACAGGGAACGATGGGGGAGTCAAATCGGTGAGGTCATGCATTTCCGAGTTCCTACAGGTCAATAAATAATAATAAAAAATATAGAAATGATATAACTACCTACTCCTCATCCAATTAGATCCTTTTGGAAGACACTATTTTATACTAGAACTTCCGAAAACATTATTATATTTTATCGACTAAGTTTTGGATTCTTTAGGTTTTCAGGATAACTAACTATGTGTTGTGTTGACGTCAGAGAATACGTCTCAGAATTTCCCATAAATTTTTTTCTTACATATTGTAATGTGCACTGATAAAAAATGTACAAATATATTATTGTCGTCTCAATAGCCGAGTTGGTAAGGAGGTTGTTCCATGCGTTTGATTCTACATCCGTATGTTCAACTGACGACTGTTGTTGTTGTGGCAGTTCGGTACAATTACTGTGTGGCAGGTTGCATCCCAATGCCCAAACGCCTACTGACACTAATATTTTACTATATTGAGAGCCTATACCATGATGTGATTGTGAGAAATCGATGACCATCTTTTGAATCTTGACTAATAGACCTCGTCGAGAATAAATATAATATCAGGGCTCCGACTCAGCGGTTTAGATTCACCTTTCGTAGGTGGAGTAAAACAAAACAAACAATGAATAAATAAAAATAAAAATGTATAAAAATAAAAATGTATAAATAATTTTGTATAAAAATAAAAATGTATAAATAATTTTATATATAAAATATAAACGGTAATTTTATTTTATACATTTATTGATAAAAACATATACTATACTATCAACATTTTTCAATATATTTTCCTGCGTGATCTCCACTCTTTTGCCACCGATTTGAAAGCTTTAATATCTCGTAAAAAGATTTAGGGCGATTTGTTAGTTAGTTGCGCGCGTGCTCCTCGACTTGTCCATTACTTTCGAACTCTTTCCCTTCAGGTGATTATTTAAAGAGTGTGAATAAAAATAGTCTAGGCTATAATATATATATATATATATATATATATATATATATATATATATATATATATATATATATATATATATATAAGGAGGATGTTCGAGGGTTTCCTAGCCCATCTTTTTCAATGTATTCCTTGTCAAGGACGCGTTGTGAGGCCTGACGTTGTCATGAAGAATGATGACATCTCGAATAGGGATACCTCGTCTTTTGTTTCGGTATGAGCTTTTTGGCGACTGTAACAACTGACAGTAGTAAGCTGCATTCACTGTTTGTTGTTCGTGAGGAAAAGCAATCATTAAAACTCCCTTTGAATCGAAAAATTCCTTGCAAGAACTTTTCCGGCTGAGAGACGAGTTTCGGCCTTCACTGGGCAGCCTTGCCCCCCTCCCCCCTCTCCCTTTACTTGTCATTTTCGTCTCGGGAGTATAATGATGCACCCGCGTCTCACGTCATGTGACGACACGCTTCAAAAAATCCTCTTGTCGAAATCGATCCAGAAGTCTTCCACTGATCCCCGACCTGATCTGTTTTTGATTTACGGCCAATAACCTCGGTACCCATTGTAGGAATGTTATATAATTAAACTTCAATTAATGATCCCTCCCCCTTTTGAATCATTGACTTCTCGTCATTAACATCTCGTGTCTTTTCGCACATATCCTTCATCCTTCCCATATCCTTCCCTTCCCTACAAAGTACGAATTCCCTATTCCCTTGCCTATTCCCTTTACAATAGAATCTAATTTAAATAAACGTAAAACCAATTTAAAACCCCATTCACATTGCAATAGTCATCTTCTTTGTAGTAGCCATAGTCGCCACCTATCAGCCATTATCATTAGCCATCTCGGCCGCTTCCTCGAAATCACTACCGTGGAAACGGAACGAAATAGGATGTGTGGAAAAAGACACGAGATGAGTCCTTCTTAGTAGAGTCGTGGTAGCGAGGGGTTGTGCGCTCCTACTCAATTAAAATATTCGGTGTGTGAAAATAAGTGTCTGACGCGTGCGGTTTGTAAGAAAAAATTAAACAAAAAGAAAAAGAAAAAGAATAAAACTAATTATAATAAGCGACAATTTGTGTTATTATTAAACTAGTTTGTGTCGCAATTCCCATGTGGTCGCTGTCGTTGTGTGTTATTCTTCCGCTAGTTTGTGTCGCAATTCCCCTGTGGTCGCTGTCGTCAAAGGATTAACAAAGATAATCACTTGACGAAAGACGAAATAATTAACTACAAGACTAAGTGTTATCAAAAGAAAAAAGGGCTGAAAAAAGTGTTAAGTGATGGCTGATGGGGGCTGAGAAAAATTTGGATTAACCCAACTGTCTCAACACAAGAACACACAGGGGGTATGATTCTGTATAATAACCGTAAAAGACCTGGGCAGTGGTTGGATGCAGGTGAAAAACCCAAAACACACCCCAAAGCATGATCTTCACCCAAAAACGTTATGGTGACAATTTGGTGGACACCGAGACCACCAATCCACTTTTCATTTCTTCAACCAGGAGAAACGATAAATGCTATCAAATATTGTGAGGAAATCAACATATTGTATGCCAAATTGGTTGAAAAGCAACCTGTGTTGGTCAATAGGCACGGCCCAAGCCTTTTGCATGACAATGCTAGACCACATACATCACAAGTAACGGTGCAAAAACTGTTGCAGTTGGGATTTAAAATGCCCGCGCATCCACCGTACTCTCCGGACACGTCCTCAACGGACTATCATCTTTTCCGCAATCTGGATTCATTTTGCTGGGAGAAGGTCTTCCGAAACCGAGCAGAGGTCACAAAAGCCTTTGAAGATTTCATTGCCTCAAATAGTCAGCACTTCTACAAAAAAGAAATATTTGACATTGTATCACGTTGTAAGAATGTCATAGATGCCAACGGATCCTATTTTGATTGAATAAAAATGTACGTAAGAATAATATTGCCTTTGAATTTTTACTATAAAATTGGACATTTCATGTGGTAGAACCCAATAGTTGCTACTTGGTAACCGAACAAGTTGCTAGTTGTTTGAGAGTGTCATTTACGACACCTCAAGCTCATACTCTAGTATAAACAGTAACAAGACTCTACAATATGAAACTTGGTGAAAATCAAAGATAAATTAAACCTGGTCGGCTGGGACTTCTCCAAAGTTTGTCCATTTTTTTTTTCGCAAAATAATGGCTCCCGAACTGGAAGCTTTTAGTTTCCCATCGCACTTAATACTCTGCATTAAATTATATTTAGAAAACTATAAATGTAAGATCTGTAAATCTGGAGTACTTCAATGAATGCATCTCGCGCCGTACTTTTCGTAGGGAAATCGCAAACAGGGGATAAAAGTATCTCCCACCAAAATACCGGCCGATAGCGTTACTGTCTATGTTATTTAAGGTGGTCGGACATACCATCAACGCCGAACTAATTAAGTATTTGGAGTGCAACGGACTTCTGAATTATCGTCAGTACGGATTCCGTGGCAGGAGATCCACTGGAGACCTCTTGTCCCTTATAACCGATATATAGACATCTGCGATTGACGGGCATGGTGGGTCAAGGGGGGTTGCATTGGATAACTCCAAGGCTTTTGACCACGTCTGGCACGGGGCATTGCTGAGCAAATTTCGTTCACACGAACCTTCCCATCATCTTTGGAACTGGACGAAAGAGCATCCTCGCAAATCGATCGAGCGAGTATTCGGATATGTATCCTGTTAATTCCGGTGTGCCTCAGGGTTCTATTTGCTCCAACTTTCTTCTTGTTTCACATAAATTATTTGTTGCAGTCAACGGATAACAGAGTGTTCGCCGTTGCAGATGATAGCAGATGTAGCCAGATCGACTCTCTGAATCGGGATCTGGATAGGGTCATGCAGTGGGGGAAGATCGATCTCGTCGACTTCAATGCAACGAAGACACAATATACAACATTCACAAAATGGATCATTGGTTCCACAGCTGAGGATGAATGGCCAGGGCCTTGAATCTAAGGAAATCATAAAACTGCTCGGCGTCACAGTCTGTTGGAATGCATCGCGGGATAGATGCGTGTCGAACATCGCCAGGTCCGCGTCATGGAAATTACATTATTTTTTAGAGACAAGAAATATTTTACTCCTGTCCAACTTCTTCTTCTGTATAAATCTTCGGGGGTTTAGATTTCTGACTCCATGTTAGGACGTACCCCCAATGAAACCCACGTCCTCAGTTCTTGGTCATTGACTCCTTTAGTTAAGTTCAGTTCACACTTAGTAATTCGGTAACTTAAATTAAAACTTAGTTCGTAAATATTTTAATGTTGCTGGTTATGTATCCTTAGCAATAACATGAATTAGATTAAAACTTAGTCCATAAGTATTTGAATGTTACTTATTATGTACACAAGATTAGATTAGGATTATAATTATAACTTAGTCCATAAGTATTTGTATGTTGTTCGTTATGTACACTTAACAATCATGAGATTCGATTAGAATTAGGATTATTACTTAGTCCATAAGTATCTGAATGTTACTTGTTATGTACACTTTTAGAATTATAAACTTAGTCCATAAGTATTTGAATTAGTTAGGGCACACACTGGCTAACTCAATAATTTATATTGTAAGTAAGTCTGGTGACTAAATAATTCAATCGAAAGTAGAAGCAGGAATGGGCTTTAGACATCCTACCACTGTCGGCTATCAATCGCGACTCGTATCCATTTGCTGCTTACGTGGAGGACAAGGCTCGCCTCCACGGAATCTAACTGAAGACTGAAGATTCCCGCCGAAACGACAGTATACCCAATTTCATCCATCGTTTCGGTTACCAATGGGGGATGATTTCATGATTCATGGTTGGTGATGTGCACGCCCACAGATATGATTGCTTCGCACGCTCATGCTGTATGTCCATGAGCATGCGAAGCATGGATATTCGAATTCCATAAAAGGAATGTTTGCATCTGGGCAAGTATCATGAAGACGATACCTGGGGTGTTTACCCGATCAGTAACTGCGTACAGCATTTACACTGATCGTGCACATATCGCTGGCGTCTGCTGATATGACTTGCCCTGCATGCGTGTGGGGAAAATACTTTCTTCTTGTATGCATGGACAAGTTCGAGGATTTATGTCGGTTAGGTAATGTCGTAACCGAATTGGATTTTAGGAACATGCTGCGTTGTATGCAGGCATGCCCCTAGGGAAATTGCTTATAGGATCCTAATGCTTGTCGATCGGTGTACCGACCGATGTGCTTGTAGGAAAAAGGAAAAGAAGAAATATCTCTTGCACGTGTGCGGCGGAATTCGTTGATTCGTTGATGAAATGGTTCGGGTCATGTTGGTTGCTTGGTGGTGCAACCAAATTGCTTTTAAGGAACATGGTGTGTTTCATGCGACCATGCCCTTGTGGAAAATACTTATTTGTTGCTAATGGATTTTGCATTAGCGTAAATTATAGTTTTAAAGCATTTCAAGTGATAGTTTGTACAACTATGGAAAGGTGAGTAAATGCTTTCCAGGTTTTTGGTGCTCTAGGAAGCAGTTTATTGAATAATTGGTGGGAAGGTAAGTAGTGGCGTTCAAAGGAACCGCCACAAATCCCAAAGTGTCCCGTGCTCGAATATTGTTTTAATGTTTGCAGCCATGCTCCTAAGCATACCATTGATCTACTAGAAGACCGATCCGCCTGATCGGGTATGCGGTGCTGACGTCGGGACCACAGTCACTAGCACATCGTAGGCACGTAACTGAGGACTGTCTGTTGTACAGATATTATCACGGGGACTGTTTTCCGGAGATTCGTGGTACTGCTCCACGCAATTCGGTTTATATGCGCACCTCAAGACATTCCGATCGGATCTACTTAGCGACGGCCAATGGGCGATCGGAAAGAAGTTAAATGGAAGGATTTCCCATATGTCCGTATATGACAAGTATGATGCCCCTTCGCCTGCAATACAGACAACGATCGGCCCTGCACCTGTTCAAACAAAGGAACGAGCATAAGGGGCTGCAGGCATTGTTGTCATAAATCATCGATGATGAATGCCTGAGAACGAAATAGGTTTCTGTATCCTAAGTAAACAGAAACGCTATTTCGCGGGTCATACATTAGATGCATTTTGTTTGGGTCAGCCGTATTGTTCTGGTGCATGATGTAGGATAGATATTTTGTTGACATTATGTCAACAGCAACCTCGCCGGCGATGGCCAGGGACCAGGCTGGATGACTAAACGATTATTTACTTAGGAAACGATACTTGAGACATGATCAGGGTATGATTGTTTAAGTAGCAATCATGTCCATATCTAGTTCTACGATCGGTTGGTAGCAGATAATGGGAAACTGGTTGCAGCTATTGCGAACCTAAGGATATGGGGGCAATATTTAATTACCGAATGGGAAACTATTGGCTGCAGTTGTGTCAACAAGTACGCTGGTCGATGTGTCTTCTGGACCAACGGATTGTTGTTTCGACGATCGACCGATGGTCCAGCATATAAGGCGAGAATGAACAGGTCATGCACGTGTGTGTGAAAGTGTTTCTCAGCAATGCACATTGACATGTCCGGGAGTTAATGTTGGTTACATGAAGAGGTAACCGAATTAGATTTCGGAAACATGATGCGTTGGATGCAAGTATGCCCCGGAGTGAAAGTTTGATGCCACGGTAAGATAGTAATCTTGCCGTGGGCTTATGTTTCCAGGTGGAAGGAGATGCAGAGTAGCTTACGTTGCTCAATTGCAGGTAAGTATAATGATTTGCCTGGTAATTGGGAGACGATTAATTAAAAGGGGGTGGGTGGTTCTTTGGGAATGCTCTAACCTCCTTGTGCATATGTCAAAAATAGAAAGTAATTTGATTTTTCTATTTCAGATCAATAGAAAAAGAGTGACAATTACGGCACTTTTGGTCCTCGGGGCAGAGTCGCCTAAAGGAAAATTTTACTGAGTCGCCATCTTACAAAAGAAAATACAAATAAGATGTTTTTTCATCATCATCGGCACTACAACCGGGATCCGGTCTTGGCCTTATTTAGCAAGTCTCTCCACCGGTATCCGGTCCTTATCCGAGACTTGTTAAATTTTGCATAATAATTTGTTTTTCCGGGCAAGGTTGTTAGTCTTTCGCCAACCTTTCTCGGGATGACGCTGTATGCATTGGTTCACTACTTGGCGGGTGCCAAGGCTATCTAGGGGTGTCACGTGGAGAGTGCATGTCAACTTGGATTGTACAGGGACAAGGATCGTCCTGGCCTTCGCAGAGACTTTGCCCTGTATGTTCGCTCCCACCCCCACGATATTTTTTGTACTCTTGAAAGATCAAATAAAATGATGTTAAGTCCAAAATGATACGATTATTTTATCATCTTTAAAAACATTAAAAAAAAATTACTCGTTTTGAGGCGTTAAAGAGTTTTCCCCCTTAATCAAGGCTCTTGTATTATTCGTAAACAAGATTCAAATATTTGAAAGAGTCACACATCTAGATACCTAGGAAACATCACCATGCGTTGATATTATTTTGGTTACAAATTGCCTTAGTTTACTCTTTGATTTGTTATACGAATTTTCTTGTTCCCAACAAAATGTACGAGTAAGTTAATTATCTACTCCTACAAAGTTCTCCTATCACCTCTACGATCTACTTAATTTAAAATGATTTACTGATTTTGAAGTCACTTGTGAAAGGTAGTTTAATTTTACTATAAGCAAAAAAAAATGTTCAGGCCAAATCGAATGAACTCCATTAACCGGTAGTTGATCGAGTTCTCTGGTCCTGACGTCATCAAATTTCTCTGTATAGCATTCATTGGCCTATTTCTTGAATATGCAAGTGAAATATTGACACCATATCATGATTTGCATACTCGCTAATTCAAATCCTTATTCGATTTGCTCTGCGTGAGTTCATTTGGGGCGATCCAACATTATTTTCCTATAATGGAGTATTTTTGATTGGCATGCAAACATTGGCAGAGAAGCGTAATTATGACGACATATTATTCGTATATCAATCATTGAATTCCAAGTGAATATGGTCCACTTTATCTCTGTCATTATAGTTCGGCTGTTCCTATTAACGTATTAACCTAAGCAACCTTGGTAACTTGAGAACTTTTTGTTTTTCCTATCAACCTAAATCGAACCAACTACTGTCTCAACGAACTGAAATTTCGAGATATAGATCTTAACGTTGGCAATACTTTGTCCAGGGACAACCGATTTGACAGCGAGTAGATGGTTTTTGGTTAGTTTTGTTTCTCATTTTATAACGAACAGACTGACGCCAGAATCTTACGTATAAAAAATAAATAAGGCAAGTAAAGATCTATCGCCGAAAGACAAAACTTCACGAGGGCAGTGTGATAAGTCAGTGAGATTTTGAATAAAACATATTTTTTTCGGCAAATAAGCATTTTATTGCTCAACATTATTATTATTTACTGGCCTATAGGAACCCGGAAGTTCATGACCTCACCGGCTCGGCTCCGCCATTGTTCCCTGTCCTGTGCGCTCTCCTTCCACGCTCGATCATCCGATCCGACCTCCTCGAGGTCCAATCTAACATTGTCCTCCCATCTCCGTTGCGGCCGTCCTGTCTGTGTCTTCCCCGTTAGTTTACCGTCAAGAATTCTATGCACGGTCCTATCATCGCCCATTCGGGCTACGTGTCCGGCCCATCTTAATCTTCGCGACTTGATCACTCTCACTATTGTAGGTTTGCGGTATAGCTCTTCCAATTCGTGATTGTGCAGTTTCCTCCATTGTCCTGACTCCTCGTCATATTTACCGCCAAATATACCCCTTAAAACTTTATTCTCGAATACGCGGAATTTGTTCTCTTCCCGTTTTGTGATAGCCCATGTTTCGCATCCGTATAGAGCAATCGGCATGATTATGGTTCTATAGACACGGAGCTTTATATTACGTGATAGCAGTTTGGATTTTAATAGTTTACTGGCTGCATGCCAACTAGCGTTGCCGGAATGTAGTCTTTTGTTAATTTCCTTTGACGTTTTGTTTTTGGTCGTCAGTATCGTTCCCAGATATTTAAACTCTTTACATTTTCAAATATTTTGCCCCTGACGTTTATATGTGTTCTCTGAGGTCCGTCTGTTCTCGCCGTAATCATGTATTTTGTTTTGTTTTCATTTATTTCTAGGCCCACCTCTTCATCTCATCCGCATATGCGAGCACTTGTGTGACCCCGTTCAGGGATGATTCGGCCATGTTGTCGTCTTGTACCTTTCTGATGACATACTCGAGGACAAGGTTAAAGAGACATGGTGAGAGGCCATCCCCCTGTTTTAGTCCGTCCCGGATTTCAAATGGTTCTGAGAGGTGGTTTTCTATTCTAACTCGCCCTTTGTTTTCGATCATGCAAATTTGAATGGGGGCGGCATGTTTTTTTGGGATCCCCAGCTCAACTACAATACGGTAGAGTATTTGCCTTGCGACTGATTCGTCGGCTTTTTTGAAGTCAACGAACAGTTGGTGAACCGTCTCTCCGTATTCCCACTTCTTTTCCAGTAGTTGCCTTATTGTGAACATTTGGTCGTTTGTTGACCGGTTCCTACGGAATCCGCATTGGTAGTTTTGTTCTATTTTTTTTTTATTGTACTTCTCCCAGAAAAGGCGAAGCTATAGTGCTGAGTCAGCCCCTGAGATGCTTTCTTTTTTTCCACCGGCTCATCAGCCAAGCTCCGAAAGATGCTCAAGGAATTCTTCCTACCATTTCATGAGGCCTATAGATTAACGGGGTGGTGTTTCACCAGGTGACTGGAATTTGGGACCCTATCTACCACTCAGCAATTTTCTATTGAGGAACAGAACTTATGGCTGATTAAACAAAGTCCTTGGTACCAGTTTTTTTACGATCATTTCCATAACTGTTGAAGTTCCTCTTGAACAGTTGCAGGTTGTAATGCTCCAGAAACACTCGTGCGGGTAGGGAGTTCCATAGCTTTTTCATTCTGAAATAAATCGAGTTTTGAAACAGAACTGTGCATGCCGTTGAGAGACGAACAGCAACTTGGAAGGATCCCACAGATTGTCTTGTGGATCGCAAATATTGGGTTGTACCACGTGAAATGTCCGATTTTATAGTAAAAATTTAAAAGCCAATATAATTTTTCCGTAAATTTTTTTTCAATCAAAATAGGATCCGTTGCCATCTTTGACATTCTTCCAATGTGATACAATGTCAAATAATCCTTTTTCGTAGAAGTGCTGACTTTTTGAGACAATGGAATCTTCAAAGGCTTTGTTGTATATTGCTTATACAACATTTATTTTTATTTATTTATATTTATTACTTACTTTATTTTGTTGTCGGCTTCTGGCTGGTTGAGCCCGTGTGTGGATTGCTTCCGACTCATGGGGTCCGTGAGGATACTGTTAAATCTGGCTAGGGGGACTCCCGGACGTTCGCCTGGGGTTGACTGCAACATTATTTTGGGGGACTGTCGAGGAGTTAAACCTGCGGTTAGTTGGTTGTCCCCGTTGGAGGTGTGAGAGAGGTTAGGCGAGGGTGCGTACCGCCTCTTTCCTTGCTCCCAGGTTTGGGCCGGGGATTGCTTCCCTGCCCCAGCCTTAGTCCTCGGCCAGTTTATGGTGTGGAGCCCGAGTTCTTCAGGGGTCGCCGCTGTGCTAATTTTAACCAATTTATTATTCTCTTACCTATTTGTGTCACTTTAGGCCAACCGGCACCTTGGGTTGCCCCCGCAGCTAATGTTAGGGAAAGGTTTCTTATTTAAACAAAAAGAGACGGTTAATTTCCTTTGGGGTTTGTTTATTACAGCAAATCGAGTGTCACACGGTGGCTGTCTGATTCTAATTGAAATATTCCTATAACAGAACTCCCTATTTATATCCAAAATCAAATCCGAAGTCTACATTCCTTCCCACGATACATTTCTCACCTTGAGACAGCCACCTGATGCCAGCTCCAGTCGAAAGCCATGCCAACGACGATGGAAACTGCAACGTTACAATTTTGCCGCCATTCAACCTGATGTGGCAACCTTACGCCTACTCTGGTTGCAGCTCCACGCCAAGGCTAGGGGAAAATTTTGATTCAAGGTGATGCGAATCCGATTTGCCCATAGCAAATAGCATGCAGGTGCATGGGCATGGGTGGAATTTCCTTGAAGGTGATGCGGTGTTAGGTGATCATCAAGGTGATGCGAATTTTTTGAAAATTTATGATAAGAATTTGCGTTTAGCAACAGGTAGGCATGTGACAAAGTTTCACAGCTACACTGAAAGAATTCCGTCGGTTGTAATAGGGAATTAATTTTGATGCCACACCGAAAAAACTCTTCTGGTTTAAATTGATTAAAATTTTAATGTATAACCGTTAAAGTCATATATGCATGCAACATAATTCATTTGTTGGAATCATGATTTATTTAAGTTTAATTTGTGACAGTTAATGTCATTTATGAATGAAACAGCTATTATAAAATCTGCTTGGTTCCGGAAGACCTTCTGCCGGCAAAATGAATCCAGATTGCTGAAAAGAGGGTAGTCCCTTGAGGAACTCAGGATATGACCTACATTCGAGATTTCGGTTTAAGGGTGGAGTCTGCGTCTCCACTCTATCCGATTTGGCTTGCCAAACTGAAAAAGGAATTAGAAACCAATAACTTGAACATCGTTTGGATGAAAATTGTCTTGAAAAGTTCTATGAAATTTCTTTGTTGTCTATACCGCTCCCCGAATGACGATCGACCAGGAACACATTTTTACTATCTTTCAAATAACCGACGGCACGTACCTATATACTATATACAGATCAATCACCCGGCTTCTGGAGGCAGCCGTTCTTGACGACTTAAAAGTACACAACTCTAACTGATTGATACATTCTAATAGAAACGAAGAGGTCGACAGGCGTCCTCCATATGGTGGATACGGAAGAATTTCAAATCCCAACTGCAACCGTTTTTGCACCGTTACTTGTGAGGTATGGGATATAGCATTGTCATGCAAAAGGATCGGACCGTGCCAACAGTCCAACGCAGGTTGCTTTTCAGCCAATTTGGCATGTAATATGTCGATTCCCTCACAATATTTGATAACGTTTATCGTTTCTCCTGGTTGAAGAAATGAAAAATGGATTGGTTTTTTCGATGTCCACCAAATTGTCACCATAACTTGGGGATGTGTTTTGGGTTTTTCACCTACATCCAACCACTGCCCAGGTCTTTTACGGTTATCATACAGAATCCACTTTTCTTCATAGGCAAAAACGGTTGAGTTTGGTTTCTTAATCTAAGCAATGCGCAGATTTTCAGGCGCCGTCATTTTTGGGACTTGTTCAGGTCATGGGGTACCCATTTATCGAGTTTCTTTACCTTTCCTATGAGAGAAAGGTGTCGACTTATTGTCATTGGAGATACTCCCATGCTTTGTGCAATCTTCCGCAACGATTTCGTTGGGTCCGCATCAAACGTTACTCAACTCACGTTTCTGGCTTCCCACTTAGTTCATTTTTGAGGCTGAAATCTCCCGAACGGAACTTTCCAAACCAACGTCGTATAGTGCGTTCGTTTGCCGCTACATTCTCAAATGCGTCATTAATATTTTTCATTGCCAATGACGCATTATGTCCCATTTTAAATTCATAAAAGAAAAGGGTTCGAATTTGACTGCCGACAGCATGGTAAACAATTCCTAGACAGAGAAAAAAACTGTACCCTAAAATTCTCACACGTCAATCACGCATACCACTTTACTTTATAAAAAAAGAAAATGTAACGTTCTGGCACAGATGTTCACTCGAGAACTCCTTATTTCCGACTGAGCGAAAATCGATAATTTCATATCGTACAAACCCAATAGAATGCGTACTCACGGTTCGTGTGGCGTAGGTGTCTTCGCAACTGGCTCTCCCCTTCGGGAGTTAATGTTGATATACCGGATGGGTTTCTTGAAATGGATCCTTGCAGATAAATGGGCTGGGTAGTTAATCCGTGATGCCTTCTGTTTTATCCCGGTGCCCCTTTCTACTTTGTTTTTCCAATTATGCTTTGCTGTGTACTTTTTTTTAGTTAGTCTTGAATCATTATTGATAACAATAAATAAAAATATCTTCACAAGAACATTTCACTACAAACTAATGAAAACCAGTTTTTTTAATGTTGATTCTGTTTTTCTTTGCATACCATGTGTTTTTGATAGGAAACAATTAATAAATAAACAATCGACAAATTAACAATCAATAAATGTCTGGTACTTTAAAGATTTACGTTTAAATGTACGCGCGACTATATTTCAGCAACTCTAAACGACGACTGATTTTAAAAATCACGAGTTTCAATTTGTTACCACCAAAAGGGCTTACTCAAATGGCTCATACGCGTCCTTTTATACTGGGAGACAAATGTACCACCATCTTACCATTTAATGATTCCTTGCAACTTGGTTTCAGCTCTCCTTGGCCTGAACCTCCTTCCAGTAAATCATCAGGTGTAGAGGTCGATAATGGCAAGTTAACGGCAAATTCACTGGGATGGGTCATTGTACTTAAAAATATGTGCGCAAATATTCATGTCCTCGTTAAGAGAATCTTGTAATTGCTTTGGGGTAAGAATTACGACATTTGCGAGATAGGGGATGGAAAAGCTGGAAAATGTTTGTATGTACTTTTTCCATTTGGGATATGACTAGTCCTTTTGAACGATTTTACGTGTTATGTACGATGGAAAGTGTGACCCTGAACCGCTTTTGGGATATGATTATGATACAGCAAGACATGTTGATTAATATACGGAATGAACTATGCTATTGAGGCATGGGAAACTATTGTTTTTGGGTATGATAGATGTGTTAAATTAGGGGATAAGGACGCAAATTTGCGTAATTATTTAGATAAAAATGGGAATGATAATTTTCAATGTTAATTATGTAACAAGGTTCTATTATCCGAAAAACTAAATATTTTATAATTTGTCGATTATAATAAATTATTAATATGGAACAAGAACAAGGTCGGAGCCAAAATAGAACCTTGAAGCACCCCAGAATTAATAGAATACACACCCGAAGATACGTCGTCTACAACAACCCGAATCTATCGATTCTAGAGGAAGCTCTTAATCCATCTGGAAACCTATTGCGAAAGACCGTGTGACTGCTACGAAATCAGTATTGACGATCATTTAGAAGTCCGCTGCATTCCAAGTATTTAATCAACTGGACTTTGATGACCCTTTCCATCACCTTGGACAACATAGACATTCTACCGGCCTGTAATGTACTGGGAGATATTTTTTCCCTTTCTTTTGGACTAGTTCAATCCAAGCGATTTTCTAACAGGTAAGCGAATGAGTTTGCTAAGCACCGGCGACATTTATGGAGCACCATTTTTATGAACTATTGCTCGTATCTCATCTGGTCCAGTTACCTTCGTACGGTCCAGCCTATGGAGAATGCGTTGAATGAAAAATTCCGGCAGGAACTTCACATCCGGCATTGAAAACTGCACGGGCGCAATCCAAAAGACTGACATCGAGGGTTAAATTCTCAGAAAATAAATTCGCCAACACATTGGCTAAATCTTTTGAATTCGTAACTAATGCCCCGCTACCCGTCACTAAAGAAGGACGGATTTATTATTGCCTTTGCCACTGACCAGAAGGGGCGTGAACTATTTAGGCACTCAAGCAGTTTGTTTGTCAGCTAGTCATTGTAAACTTTCTTCGCAGTACCGATTGTCTGGTTATGCGCATTTCTGAATCTGAAAAAATTCGTTCTGTTGATCTTCGTGGAATTGGAGCGGCATTATTTAAAAGCTCTATTTTTACCAATATAATCTGCTCGCATTTTTTATTAAACCGAGGCTTTTTGATAGAATGGCTTTCGTTTGAAAGAATGCTGAATGTAAAGTTTCATCCCAGGAAGAATAATAATGACTGACTCCGCACATGTATTAACATCGGAGTCTCCAAAGAACTCCTCTGAGAATAATAAATACTGGATACGAAGAAATTCCGTAAATCGTTCCAGTTAGCAGCCCCGTACCTCCATAGTTGGCGAAGCTACTTGAGTTGATTATTCATTTGAAAAGAAAGTGATTCCTCAACCGATATCAAACAGTGATCTGACTTTCCCAGTGGCGCAACCGTTTCCACGGTATAAATGCCCAGCTTGGATATCAGGAACAGATCTACCGTGTTCGCCAAATCAACTCGTTCATCTTGCATTTGCGTAGGTTCCCCCAAGAGTTTAGTTTGCGGTTAACAGAGAACGCCTCCCAGCTTCGTCTGTTCTACTAGAATGCACCAGCCAGTAAGAGTTGTGTACATTTAAGTCACCAAGAACGACAATCTCAGAAGTTGAGTTGTATATAGTCAACGGTACGTGCCGTCGGGTATGTGAAAGATAGTCAAAATGTGTTCCTGGTCGATCGTCATTCAGCGAGGGTTATAGACAACAAAGAAATTTCATACAACTTGTGGGTGTACGATGTCGCGATGCCAGCATGGGCGAGAGTTCTACCTCGGCCCCACAAATCACTAAAGGTTCCGACAAGTACAACACCGAAGGAAAAGCACAAACACCGGACAAGTAAAAATAAAACACACTATTTCTTTTCTTTAGTTTTATTTCTATATTAAAGAAAAACACTACTATTGGAATAACTTGTTTGAACTCATGGATTATTGTTTCCGATTCATTTTCTTATTGGATACTAACATTTTACGCTAGCACTGCGTGAAAGTTACAATGTAAAGTCAATAAAAACACAATTTTCGAAGACTGCAGCGAATATAATATTCGACATGGCGGTTGCAACACTACACTGTACATAACCAACTTCCGCGCGTCTAAACCTTTATGAAGTAAAACTCGACACTGTCGACTCCGGGTATTATCGCGTGTCTACAGCGCTACAGACAGTGGGAGCGGCATGACCATTGTGGTCAGCAGATGGTAAAGGACTCGACGATATTCAATCGTTGTTAAAAGAAATTCAGCCAGTGAAACTGGTTCTCTTAAATTAAGGATGCATTTCCTGTTCCGAGAGAGACGTCAAGTCTCTCTTTGGGGTAACCAAACAGATCTCATATAGAAGATCGCCACACTACGCATGTATGTGTGTACACTGGTTATTTTATGGATCAAAGCCATGGGAAAGACTCTAAACAAAGAAAGGGATAATGTGTAACATGAAGAAGCTGGGATATGCCAACTCAGGCGTGATATTTCCAGATTATGGGGTTGTATTATCCATGAATCGATGAATTTTCTTTCAGGGAATTTATGATAAGCTTGGAGAGAACTCTTATAGGGGATTTTAAAGGCGAAGTTATGCACGTAGGTAAGAATTCTCTCTTCCAGGGGCTTTTTGTATTATACCTTAGATAATCCTAGATGCGTAAAGCATTTAAGGTGCTAATGCGATTGCATTAGCGAAATTATGTGATTGGATATAGTTATGGGTGTTTTTTAGGAAGGCGGACGTGGGGTTTGGCGGAACCGCCACAAACTCTTCAGCACAATTTTCATCCAAACGTTCTTAAAGTTATTGGTTTCTAATACTTTTTCCGTTTGGCAAGCCAAATCGGATAGAGTGAAAAAACGTAGACTCCATCCTTAAACCGAAATCTCGAATGTAGGTCATATCCTGAGCAATACAGACATGTCACGTCAGTTGACGAGTCGACCTGGGTCTCGGTTAGGGCTAGGATATCAGATGAACGACGTTTGCATTCCTGTTGGTGAAGCCAATTCCCTTGATGTTACCAAATGCAGTTACTGAATATTGAAAGTGTTTCACAAGTGGGCTTGATTACGTGGTGGCAAGTTGTTCACAGTTCGGTCCTCTATCAAAACATTTGCATGATATTCCCATTGAAATAGTCCCCCGCAGATCCGAATGGAGGACTAGTGTATTTCAGAAAGTACCATCATGACTAATCTCCATTTCACTGAGGGCCATAAGCAAAACGTCCGGAACATAGCCGAAAATTTCTCCCGACCATATCGCGGGATTTACAGAGTGAAAGGCTAGAATCTCACCATGGACCAACTTACCACCTAAACCAACTTTTTTCGGACCGATCCACCAGCCGAGCTCAGAAAGATGGCCACGGATTTCTCCCGGCCATTGAAGGGACCGTATAGCTTGGTATTTCACCCGGGGGCAGAGCGTAGGGGCCCGACCTACCACTTGGCCCTTAGCCGCCTTTTACCAGCCGGTGTATGTTGTAACGCCCTACTAATAGGACGAGGATATATTGATACTTGTTACCAAAGCCCTGGTGGAGTATTAAAGGTAGGGAAGCTTATTGTAAAAAGCGCTAAAGAATGGGTGACAATTAAATCGAAAACGGAGTAGACAACCTATCATATCAATGTTTTATATGGCCATGGTGTTTTGTTTTTGTGGTGGGTTGTTCCAGTGAATATGCAAAATATATATATTTTACAATGTACTCTCATTTTTCCTTAACATCATTATCATCATCGGCACTACAACCGAGAACCGGTCTTGGCCTTATTTAGCAAGTCCTGAGTTTTCCTTAACAATGTCCTGCAATTAATTATATACCCAAAGCAGTTGAGTCACACCATTCTCCCTGTTTTTATTTTCTACTTCAGTATTTCTCCCTCTTTATACGGTCTACATTATATTTGCCGATGCTATGAGGCAATTAATAATCCATTGTATAAATAAAATTGGGACCAAGTTTGATTTAAGTTCATCATAATGTTCGTGAATTTTGTACCAATCAGAGTTTTCGAAACTTCTAAATAAGTAATAATCCGATGGTGCGAAATAAGCGTTGAAATATCATTTCCCAGGCAAGCTCCAACAATTTCCCACGTGATATTAATCATAAATGAGACTTTGGATTATCTTGAATTATGTCTGCTTTTCTCCAGCTTGTTTTCGATAGTAGTGTGTTAAAAGCAGCTCAAGACAAGCAATATGTGTGGTCGTACCAAATTTAATGAAATTTTGCGTTAGATACCGATTTTGTCGGCTCATCAAGCTGGGATGACATTGATGTTGTTACCGTAGATGATCCATTTTAAATCTCCAACGACGACTTTTTTCGAAACTGTGTAAGTTACAAATTTGGACTCAGATTACAAAGTGCACCCGAATAGTTGGCATTTAGTTTAATTAAATGTTAATTGTTCCTGTTTTCGTTTATTTCAAAGGATTATTTACTTCACTAGGTGTTCTACCATTTGCATTTTCCAAGATATAATCATCGTCTTCAGATTGTAGAACCATTGCCTTTAATTCTTTGCTAATTTCCAAGTTTTCTTATGAACCCTTATATTTTATCTTTTTTAAGCGACCGTGTACTTTTAATATGTTGTGAAGGCACTTTTATTAATTAACTCTCAAATCAAATATCAGTAGGTTAATTGCTATATTTTCAGCGATTATACATAAGACATTTTATGTATACAATTTAAAGTAAATTCGTTGTTATATTAATTTTTCCATTATAATTATTGTAGAGGATTCTGAAGGATGCGCAACTAAACTGTGTCAAACTGGTTCGTGCTCATCCCATCAAGTATCATATTCAGGGGTGCCTTTCTTTGTTTTCATAAGGTTGCAGCCTTGGCAATAAGGCGATTTCCCAGTAAGACCGAGAAATTTGTTTATTTTGTTACCTATCAATGTCATAATGTATGACCCCTTTGGCTCCAACTACCATCTCCAGAAGCAGTAAATTTTTTATCTTCACTTTCATCAGTTTTTTCTTTTTCTTCTTTGCTAGCCTTTTTTATCACGGAAGAAAAAACGCCGATACAAGCGGTGTGTGCATTATCGAGAGCAGCGTAGTAGATGTGTTCCGTAAATTCGCCAATATCCATCAGTGAAGTGAAACAATGTAATCCATTTAACCCGACACCCAAGACGCGCATTACGAATACTATTCTACGATTAATTTCGTAAGCTTTGTTGGCGATTCGTGGACAAGACTCGATGACCCTCTCACCACAGTTGCATTCGACGATCAGTTTGAATCCTAGGCCTTTCTCAGATTTTTTTGAAAAGTTTATCGAACCGTCACAGTTTTTACACTTTATAATATTTGAAAGTTCGTAAAAAATTGAAAAAAATGTAACATCACGTATGCTGCCGTCACTGTGACCGTTGGAGCGAAGTCGGGCGATGTAGCCAATTTTTGTGCCGATGTAGTCGCATACTCCGTTTTCAGTTCATTTACAATTCCCATAAATCCTTTTCGTTTTTTATATCGACTCCCTGAACGCACCCCTGACTTACGCGAACCTTTAACGTTTTTAAACATTATGTTAGAAAAATGTACCGTTGAAAAACGTATGACACGGACGCGTAAACGCGAGCACTGCACGCTCTGAGAACACGATTACACTAAATACTTTTTCCTCCTCATGAAAGAGAAACAAAGAAACATCAAAAATACCTACCCCGCGTCGTCACCGGTAGGAACATCTTTGTTGTGGTCCTTCTCTCAGGGAGCTTGTACCGTTCTACGAACGCACAATTCCGCGCAGGTAAGGTTCGTACCTTCAAAGAACTTACTGACTTGATAACGCAGCGCACGTGCCCACAGACACGCGGCCAGTAGTCATTACAATACCTGTAATAAAGGCTACACGAAAGCGCAACAACGTTGAACCCGATAGCAAAAACCTAGGAACTTAACGTTCCAAGATCGAGTTCAACGCATCCATACATGGTATTCTGCCCAATTCAAAAGGACAGCTAAAGCATCGCTTCTAAGCAATGCGTCAAACGCAGCAAGCATCGCATACAGATCTCCCATCTTAAACATCTGCACGATGTTTTCAAGGAATTACCATTTTCGGTAGATAGACCGATCAACGGATGCATACGCTGGTAGCTAAATGCAATAAAGCATATCGACTATCCGCTGCCAAATTGTAAACAACCGTAATTATCTCAACAAGATAATTCGGAATATTTACGAGAGTAAAGCCAACAAAGGAAATACTCCGGTCCCACGATTCCTTTGTAGAATTTCACACCCATTAGAAGGATCTAATGGATTTCGGTTGTGTTTGCATAAGGCAAACAACCACGGGCTGTACGCCCGAACAATCATCTCCGTCCTGCGCGCCAGATCTTCTGTGCAAACAGAAGGCCGTGGAAATGAAATTCTACCAGCGATAATAATGATGTATGCAAGATGACTTTCCCCTTTTCAGGAAACTACGAAATATCCCCGGGGATGTGATAACATGCTGCTAACAGAAATTTGGAAGTTCTGTTAGCAGAGCAATTAGGAACATTTTTCCGTGTAGATACAGATACCAGTTTGAATCTGGATATCTGTGTGGGCAGACAGTTAGTGAGATTTTGATCGTCAACGCGACGAGGAGGACAGCGAGCCCCACCGAGGAGGTCGGACATTGAAAAACCTTCAACCGAAGGAGAACAAACTTTCGCTCCAGTATCAACCTACAATACGCAATAATAGTTCCGCCAAAAGCTTGTCTCCTTATCCTGAAAAGGATGAGTGATCTCTTTAGACCGCTTCCAAGGGGACCCGTTGCGGTCGCCACCGTGCTTCCGGGGCCTCCGGGAAGAGTGACGACCGATTGCTGAATACGGGCCTGATATTCGGCCGAATCCAATAAAACGCAGGTATTTGAAATTGAAGCTATTTTTATTAATTTCAATATTTAGTTTATGTGATTGGCGTTCTTAAAAATCGGACGCCAACCTAGAGACTGATCCCCGAATACAAAATCCATCGCCCTTTTATACAAAATCTTATCGGGATTTTGTATCGCGGATGCATCGAAATGCAAGCAGAATTTCAAAATGTAGTTCGACTGGAGTCGAGTACTGGAGAAAAGGGATGTGATATATATTTTTACAATATACACATCTGGCTGGATTTTTGGATTGTGTGTATGGGAGTGAAATGGATATGTTTTAATATGGGTTTATTTGAATATGCAGATATGCATTGTGGTATTTAGTATTTAGAAAGGATTTGATATTTAAACATTGGATTGTTATAGTTTGGGGATATGGATGCATGACATAGTAGATGGGTGGAAATGTATGTGGGCGGAAAATGGTAGGGCTTCTTGGAGCACTACATCTTCCATAGTCACCAAACAAGAAAAAACCACAAGCACCGTGCAACGGGCAAGTTAGTTTCATAGATATGAAACTAACTAAAACTCAGGCAATCGCAGGTCACCCGCAGTACGCCCGAATGTAAAAACAACATACACAGGAGCGAGTATCCATTACCGCTTATGAACATGTTGTTCAGTCGCACAAGATTGCGACATATTCAAAGAAGTGGCACTTGGCCCAAGCCAACAGCGAAGCAAATTAATGCCCATAAATGCATAAATGTCTGCATCTTCCTAAATACACGGTAGTTGCCACCTATGATACGAATTTGTATCCACGGGAGACCAGACCCTTTAATGACCTATAACTTTGGAACCGCATAAGATTTCGTTTCCAAATTTTAACATATTATTTTTGAAGGATAAAACTATCGATTAAGCAAAAAAAAACAAATTGATTTTTTGGACCGAACAAAACGGAATGTCCCATTAAGCGACCGTGTACTTTTAATATATTGTGAAGGCACTTTTAATAAGTTAACTCTCAAATCAAATATCGGTAGGTTAATTGCTATATTTTCAGCGATTATACATAAGACATTTTATGTATAAAATTTAAAGTAAATTCGTTATTATATTAATTTTTCCATTATAATTATTTTAGAGGATTCTGAAGGATGAGCAACTAAACTGTGTCGAAAAAAGTAGGGATAAAAGTAACTATTACGTTAACGGTTTTTTTATTATTTCATATGTTAAATTGTACCCTAAAAATGATTAATCCACAAAGTGACATTAAGTGTAGCCTGGGACTTTTGAGGACAGGGTAAATTTGTCTCTTGAATAAAAAAGCATTTTTTGTAAAAATAAAAAATCGATTTACATTTAACAATTTAAAAAAATCCATTTTTTAATGTTATGCTATAACTGCTTTCTAGGATGGCTCACTCTCTTTCAAAGAAAAATCTGACGTAATTTCTCTTCAAATGCTGATCGAATAAGTGGAGTCGACTCCAACAAATAACTTGCATGTAGATAAAAGGTTAACAAACAAATTATGGCTGGAGAAAATGAGGAATTAAGGAACTCATATATCGCAAAGAATGCATGGTCGTAAATTGTGCCGACTCTAATGTTCTGATAAAAGAAAACGTTCACTGTTTGGTGTGGATTTTGGGCTCGCGGTGGAGTCATCTGTCTGCCCATCTATGCCGAACAAGCAGGTATCGTGAACGGCGAACCCCTCTGCCGAAACCTTTTGTGGTCGATATTGGCTGGTGTGGACCTGGAAAATAAAACTTAGTATGAATGGTTCATTTGTTACATAGCGAACAAAATGATGAGCATTCTGTGCGAGAAGTTATCTCCCGAAATGAGAATGGGGTAATGCAATCATATGATTTTCCCCCTTCACACTTCTTGCAATGAGATTAAGATCAAAAGCATATTCGGGCACACTTACCACAATTCAAAAGCTAAAGGCAGCCTCCATTACATGGAACAGCCCCGTGGATAATCAACTATGCCACCAGGTTATTGCAATCACTTTTTTACTACCTAATTTTATCGGTCACTTAATTCCAAAAATACATATTGAAAACTCGCTCCGTTATTCGACATGTTCATCGCGAACACTGTTTAGGTAGATATTATGGTTACTAATACACTTTAATCTTACTGACTTTTTTTTGGTCGCCTTTCTTCATACGGCATCACTGTTTTGATTCCAGAAAGTGCAAAAAATGTTGCTGATGTCTAAGGAGTTTCGATTACACAACTATTTCGCCACAGATAATAACAGTGTTATCTTATCGCAGATAATACTAAAAGTATATTTGCAAAGACTGTAGACAGTATGATTCGCATGTAAATTACGTGCTTGTGGTTTATCCCATGATGGGTTTAGCTGCGGACCAATGATTAATAAAAGGTATAATTCAGCACTTTGTGGCAAGTCTTGTTGGTTGCAAAAGATAATTTGATTAATTGGAAATTCGTGATTTGTGCAATGGATTTGGTATATGAATAATAATCCCAATTCGGGATGAATGCCGAAATCCGGAAACTGCATAAGGGAAACCTGATCACACGATCAGAGAGCATACGTCGCAATTAAGATGGGTTCGGCTCACTAAGTAATAATCGCCGCTTTGTTAGCTGTCTGGCAATTTCTTGATTAGCCCTACGGCTATAGATACTCATGTATCACATAACCTTGATGAAATAGGTCGACGTTGTTTTGAAGATGCTCAACAAATATTCATTTTCTTATAGTAAAATGCAGTCATAAAAAACATGTTGATACCAATTTAACTTAAATGTGTGAAATACAGCGTTCTAGTTGTAGGGTTATATTCTTTGTGTTGTCTTTGTTGTCTACTTAAAACTCAGTTACGTGGGTTTGTAGTCGTCATCATCCTCGGCACTACAACCGGGAGCCGGTCTTGGCCATATTTAGCAAGTTCTGATTCTTCTTAAATTTTCAATAATGATTTTTTTTTTTTTTCGGGCAAGGGCATTAGTCTTGCACCAGAGGCTCCCCGACGGGGAATCGAACCCCTGTCTCCCGCGTGACAGGCGTGTATACTAACCACTATACTATCGAGGAGCCCTGTAGGTTTGTAGTAGTTGTCGGTTATTTTATTGATAATGTGTTTGCAATGGTCTCTTAGCTTTCTGATTCTGACGTTGAGACTTCGTACCCCTTTAGGGCGGCTTGGGACAGGTCCTACTCGATCTTCTTTGGTTGCTTTCTGACGAGGGGGGACACAAAAACACAACGATTTACCTTTAAGGTGTTTAAAACTATTTTTATTCAAACCTCTTTCCATTGATGACAATGTCGTTTATTTCACTATACTTATTTTCAAAACTATATTTTATTAATACCTTTCACTCTATTATACTGTTGTTCATTACACTATACTTATTCTCAAAGTTATATTTTATTAGTTTACTACACTGTCGACCAACACACTCTCTTTTAAGCAAAAACCCCGTTGCCGCTTTGTGAAATTGACTAGAACCAACAACCGATGTCCGGTCTGGGCGAAGTCTCACAACGAACAACACTCTTCTTTCCTTCGTCTCCCCGAAGGAAATCTTTTTCTCTCATCCTGCAGATTGAAGGATCCTTTCTTTTGTTTGTATGGACCTTTTGCTATCCTCCATTTCCTTTCTTTATCTGTCCCGGATTGGGATCAAAAGATGAAACACAAAGAAACAATCAACAAAGGATCTTGCTGATGAGCATTTACGCTCCTCCATGTCGGTCGGCGATAAAACGCACATGTGGTTCTTTTTATAGCTCAAGTTGTTTGTTTTAACTAGGTTTAGTGAAAACGGAAAATGAAGCTGATTGTGGGAATGGATTTGGGTAAACAAATTTTTAGAGGATAATAAAATTGCAGACGCGCTTTTTATGATTCTCAACAATTTTGTTTGAAAATGCGTCATCTGGTCCGCAC
This sequence comes from Microdon myrmicae, assembly GCA_963931805.1. Classification (NCBI taxonomy): domain Eukaryota; kingdom Metazoa; phylum Arthropoda; class Insecta; order Diptera; family Syrphidae; genus Microdon; species Microdon myrmicae. The sequence goes on along the minus strand of OZ007499.1, from coordinate 113,566,653 downwards.
ATTTGGATCCAAGGGAAATTTTCGTGTCGAGCATATGGTTCGTTTATCACGTATTGGATTATTAAATTTTGGCGCAAGGCTAATAACCTTGCCCGGAAAAACAAATTATTATGGAAAATTTAACAAGCCTCGGGACTTGCTAAAAAAGGCCAAGACCGGATCCCGGTTGTAGTGCTGTGGGGTTTTTCAGGGCCCGAAGAGCCATGCATCGCTCGATCCCTACCATTTCCAGCAATACGACTTATCTTAAAGTCGAATCTTCTGCAAGATGATACAACCTTGCTACGGCATTAACCGCCAACCAATTCGCTGGAATTAATTCGGTTATCCCCAAGGATAACCGACATAAATACCTTATAGGCAGTTTTCCAAACCCCTCTCCACGGTCATTTCTGAAAACATAATTCATGGAAAGATTATCATCTTGCCATGACATCAATTCAGCATCACCACGAGCTTCCGTGACCGAACAATGGATGGCACATATCTACCAACACACGCTGATCTTTCCGTGTGTTATCTTTGTACCCATTCATTGACCTAGCATCATTTCGGGTTGCTTGCACATCTGCAAGCCAGATTTTCGACGGCATGTTCTATGATCTATCTTTCCTAAAGTAGAGAAGATCAAATTAAACATTGTCCTTTCAGGCGCGCATATTTGCTTGGATCTCAGCATGACCGATTTTATGATCCGTTGCCGTTTCTTGGAACGATCACCAGCATCGGTCATGACCACCAATTTTAGTTTACACAAAGTAAACACTCAAGCGGATACTTTCGCCTGACAGTACCTTCAACGGGATTAACATATCCCTAAGACAACATGCATCGAATCATACATGACCGAAAAATGTTTATTTTAATTGATCTAGCAACGGCCATACCCAATGCTGGATTCATTATCCCAAAATAGATTCCTGCCTTCGGCAAGGATTTTATTGACTCACGTCAATCAAGAATCGATCCCTTGCAGCTGGCGGCAGTTTATCTTTCCCACACACGTAGCAGCAGATGGGGGGTGCATCTTATTTGACAACCTATTAGAAGAATACAACATTATATAACTCAAAGTGACTGTTTTTTACTAATTTTTGTTATTTTCCGTTTTGTTTTTCCAAAACTTCGAACTGTAATCGCAATCAATCGAAGCCATACTGAACTTTTGAAATTAATTTGTAAATTGTGTGGGTTATTAATTATATTAATTGTTTTATTTTTTCTTGTAATAATATTTATTAGTTAATAAACATTTAATACCGTTTTGAAAAATTGTCAATGAACTTGGGCCGCGCTATGTATATTGTTTTACTAGACACTCTGTAGATTTTTTTATATTATACTTCTCTCAGGAGAGATCAACTTATAGCGCTGGGTCGGCGCTCCGAGATGCCACAAAATAACCGTTGCAGCTCTTTTTGAACAGTTACAGGTTGTAACGCTCCGGAAATACTCGCTTGGGGAGGGAATTCCACAGCTTTCTCGCTCTGTAACGGAACGAGATCTGATGCAGACATGTTCACGCATTCCGTCGGAATGCCTTGTGGTGCGCATATAAACCGAATTGCGTGGAACATCTCCGGAAAACAGTCTTGTGATATTATCTGTTCAATAGACAGAGGACAGCTACGTGCATTCGATGTGATAGTGACTGTAGTCCCAACGTCAGCACCGCATCCCCGGTCAGGCGGGTCGCTCATCTCTGTATGCTCTCAAGTAGGTCGAGGAAATGTTTAGGAGCCGAGCCCCAAACACGAGAGCAATATTCGAGGGCGGTTCTAATTTGGGATTTAAACAGGAGAAGAAGTTAGGCCAGGGTAAAATATTTCTTAGCTCTAAAAAGATACCTCATTTTTCCAGATACGGACCCGGCGATGTTCGACACAGGTTTACGTCACGATACTTTCCCACAGACTGTGAGCAATTTTATGCTTCCCTTAGATTCAGGGTCCTGGCCATACATCATCAGCTATGGAACCGACGATATATTTTTTTCCTTGTGAATGTTGTATATTTCGTCTTCGTTGTTTTGCAGATTGGGATATTGTAGCGATTCTAACAGATACACACACAATTCACAAGCAAAAATAGTGAAGAACACCGAACGAAAAATCGAATAAGAAAAATACATCAGAACCGTGTATACAAAGCGATAAAATAAAAATAATTCATACCAGTGGAATATAGTCGAGTTTGGAAATCAAATTCTAAACACGGTCAGTAGCCTGGTGTGTAACGCTTAGGTAAAATTGTTTCGTGATTCGAGCTGTCATAGGGTCAGTTCGAATCACACAATCTTCTTCACTATTATTTCAAACGCTATAATTGGTGACCCCGACGTGATCTGTACACACACACGCAGCATACACTTCCCATAGTAAAGCAGAACTTCACACACGGTCACGACTTCCGCATAGAGCACAGCCTCCGATGTTTCCTCGTTTCTCTCGTTCGTCCGTCGTCCGCATACGAATCTGATCGTAACGAAGTTACTGCGGCGGGAGTGGTGTAGCGATTCTAACAGATACACACACAATTCACAAGCAAAAATTGTGAAGAACACCGAACGAAAAATCGAATAAGAAAAATACATCAGAACCGTGTATACAAAGCGATAAAATAAAAATAATTCATACCAGTGGAATATAGTCGAGTTTGGAAATCAAATTCTAAACACGGTCAGTAGCCTGGTGTGTAACGCTTAGGTAAAATTTTTTTCGTGATTCGAGCTGTCATAGCGTCAGTTCGAATCACACGATCTTCTTCACTATTATTTCAAACGCTATAATATCCCCACTGCAGAATTTTATCCAGATACCGATTCATAAAGTCGATCTGACTACATCTCAGCTGGTGTGAAGTTGACCAATCGACCGATCGTTTGAAAAGAGGAAACAACTGTACTATCATCCACAAAACTGAAAATGTTGCCACTCGCTGACTCCAACAAATAATTTATGTGGAGCAAGAAGGAAGTTGGAGCCAAATAGAACATTGAGGCACCCCGCAATCAATAGAATACAGATTCGAAAACTCATCGCCCACAACAACTCGTTTCCATCGATTTTCGAGGAACCTCTTCGTACAGTCGCAAAGCTGCTTTGAAAAGGCGTATGAACGAAGTTTGCTCAGCAATTCTCCGCCCCAGGCGCGATAAAAAGCCTTGGAGATATCCAATGCGACCGCTCTTGATTCACCATATCCCTCAATTGCAGGTGTCCATATATCGGTTATAAGGGTCAAAAGGTCTCCCGTGTACCGCCTGCCACGGAATCCGTATTGACGATCATTCAAAAGTCTGTTGCATTCCAAATACTCAATTAACTCGGCATTGATGACCTTTTCCATCACCTTATATAACATAGACAGTAATGTTATCGACCGGTAATTTTATGGGTACACACAGAAGGGGATCTTTGGGATTGGCTAAATTCGGGCTCCGTGCATAAGATAAGTGAAAGAGTGTGTCAGGAACCTGCGACAATTCTGGATCACGGTTCTGAAGGACTATTGCTGTTATTTCATCAGGGTCAGTTGCATTCTCACAGCCCGGTCCACGTACAATGCGTTGAATAGTACGTGGACGGAACCTCATATCCCGCATCGTAGATCGGACCGGGCCGATCGCAGGTGGCTCCAAAAGACCGGTATCCAGGTTTGGATTCGCGAAAAATAAATTCGCGACCACATTGGCTTTGTCTTTTCAGTTTGTGACTAGTATCCCACTGCCCGTCACCAAAGGAGGAAAAGTGGAGGAAGCGAAGTTACTGCTGATAGACTTTGTCATTGACCAATCGGACACTCAAGGAAATTATTAGTCACTTTGTCATTGTAAGCTTTCCTCTCGGTATCAATCGCGTGGTTGTGCGGGTTTTCGATTCTAACAAAATTCGTTCTGCTGACCCCCGTAGAATTGGCACACTACTGCTTAAAAGCTCTATTTTTCGTCGTTGTAATCTGTTCGCATTTTTTATCAAACTAACGATTATCTGATGTATTTCGTTTGCTGGAATGCGGAATGTAAATCGCCATCCCGAAAAGAATAATCTGCGTGACCGACCCCGCGCATAAAGAGTCTCTAAACCACACCTCTGATAACGGAAATGAAGCGAAGAAATCTCGCATATCCTCTCAATTAGCAGCTTCATACTTGGCGAGCCTACTTAGGTCGGTTATTTCTTCGAAATGCGAGTGGTTGAGAAACCGATACCAAATAGTGATTAGAGTTTCCCACCAGCGCAGCAACCTCCACGGTATAAATGCTCGGCTCGGATGTCAAAACAAATCCAGGTTGTTTTTTATTATTTATTTTAATATACTTCTGTTGGGAGAGGCGAACCTATAGCGCCCACACACCTCCCCGAGATATCACCAAATAACTGTTGCAGTTCTTTTTGAACAGTTGCAGGTTTTAACGCTAGCGGAACACACACGCAGGGACGGAATTCCACAACTTCCCCGCTCTGCAACGGAACAAGTTATGATGCAAGGATGTTCGCGCCCTCGGGAGATGAACCGCAAATTGGTGCGATTCCTTGGTTGGCATAATCACCTCAGGTATCCGGCGCTCACGTACGTTCCTCCACGTATGGAGTCAAATGGTGGCTAGCAGCAAACGTCTCCGCTAGTCTCCCAGACTCGTCGGTTTTGTTAGAATGTACCAACCAGAGTCAGAGTTGTGTACATTACAATCGCCAAAGACGATAATTTCAGAAGCTGGGTGGGTGGTCTGTATCTAGTCGACGGTAGGTGAAAGATATTCGAGAAGTGTCGCTGGTCGATCGTCATTCGGAGAGGGGTAAGCACAACATAGAAATTAGACAAAATACTTCAACACGACTTTCAACCACATGCTGTCCAAGTTATTGAGCTCTAACGCCTCCATCCTTTGGCAGGTCAGATCGGTCCGCGTGAAGACGCAGACTCCACCCTTAAAACGGAATCTCTAATATAAGTCGTATCTTGAGTAAAGAAGGTATGTGGAATCAGTTGACGAACCGACCTGGGTCTCGTTTGGGGCAAGGATATCAGGTTTCGCTGTGTTCCAATATTGATGAAGGGTGTTTTAGCGGATTTTGTAGTCAAGTCGAATGTCGGATGATGACGGTGAAGTGTTCCGCCGAACACTGTTTACACGAAGGCACAACGGAGCGAATGCAGCACCTTAATAAAAACACAGCGAAAGGTTTGTTTTATATTTTTCTTTATTTTATTGTTGTTAAATCCAGGATTTACTACACTAGCACGCCCGTGGCGATTTGACAAAAAGCTTTTAACTAATATAGCACTTAATTACTCGCCGACACGTTACACTCGACACACTCGCGACCTTTGGTGGTTGATTTACTTTTCGTTTAACAATTCTGACTGCGACGACACACGAAAACGACTCTCGTTGGGAATGGAGGATCTGACTTCCGTGAATGTTACTTGACGACTAACTATCGCGATGGTTGCATTGCGCGGATCCTGTCTCTCGAATTTGGTCTATATCGATTGTTGTACCCAACGATTAACCTCGAGGGACGCGTGGTGAGTTTTCTTTCCCCGAGAGAAACGTGAAGTTTCTCTTTGTCGTTGTGAATTGGCGAGGATCTCTCTGGTTGATCTTAGCACGTGTGCTAATAGATCCATTGTTTTCTCATGCAGCGAAGGTCATGGGAAAACCGAATTAAGAAAAGAGGAAGAAATAAAGGGCCATCATAGAATCATTGTGTAACTGCTTAATAGCCTGCAACGCAATTTGGACAATGGTGCTATAAGGGATTTCGGTATACAATGGTAATTGTTTCCCGTATCTTAGCTGGCGGCAAGGCTCGGATTATGTTTGCATGTTTGCAGGGAACGCTGGTTAACAGGGGCGCCGATAAGGTTTTCGAATTTACGATGCCTGTAAGATGTATAGAATTATTTTCAGGAAATTAGGACGATGCCTTAAATGTTCTTGGTAAGGCAATGTTTGTCAGTTTGTTGTGTCCTTCGATCGCCGTGCAGGCGTAGGACGATTGGTCAGACTTGATACCCACGTGTCTGTGGGCACGTGGGGTTGTTGCCTCCCAGATGTATGTTGCCTTTGTTTTAGGTGTGGTGGAGGACTTTTGAGGACACGTGTCTGTGGGCACGTGTAATTTATCTATAGGTGAGTGTGTTCCTTGGTGAAACGACGACCAATAGTGGATTGTGTGGTTCGTAGAACCGGCACAGTGTAAACAGGCGTATTGGTGAAAATGATGCCCCTGATGTTACAAAAGCCCGGTATCAGTTGAACATCGACAGTGTTTCGGGAACGAACCCGATTACGCGATCACGAATTTCTTAACGGTCGGTCATATATCAAAATAGTTGCATAATGTACCCCCTAACAGAGCCCTCTTCTGTCGTCTGCCGCGGCGATCGGGACATGAGGGCAGTTTACCTCCGGAATTCTTTATCTCAGAAGGCACCATCATGACTAATTCATTGGAGTTTGGGCCATCAACCACACATCCAAAAACATAATGAAAACTTATCTCGAGGATATCGTGGAATGTACAGCGTGACGGGGTGGTATCTCACCTCGGGACCGACTTACCATCGAACCCAACCTTTTATCTATCGGTCTATCAGCCATGCTCCGAAACATGGCCAGGGATTTCTCCCAACCACTTCACGGAGCCTATAGCTTGATGGGGTTATATTTCATAACATTGGCACCCCACCCATCAAAATATCGTATATATACTTATTCGACTCTAGAAAATAAGTCTAATTTCTGCGCCTTAGTCAACAGCATCCTTCCTGTCATTTATAATAAATCTGTAGCGATTCCAACGGGCAACATGAGCATGCAATTTAGGTGAAGAATACAGTACCAAAAGAGTACCGAAAAAGAAATCATCAGAGCCGTACTTCAGAGGATTAATGTACCTACAACACGCGCGCATGACTTAATGCATCTGCGCTGTGATTTTGACCTTTTCATAGCTTAAGCTTGAGGTGCATTTTTAACTACACGGTAGAACGATTGTAAACAAATTAGTGATATGGATTGAGGTTAATGGATAAAAAACGAGTAATAAATTGAGTGAGAGTACAGAGCAGCAGATTTGACACTGTGCAGAAAACCCTACATTGAACGGCCAAAAACGAAATTTCTAGTCCACACAATCATCAACTCCACAGGTATACAATTTTAACAACAGGGTTGGATGCCAATGTGTGTCGAACACTCTTGAAATATCAAGTGCGCCAACCTTGCTTTCATCGAAGTAGTGAATAGAGTGGCTCTATTTTTCGGCAAGATACGACATTAGGTCTCTGTAGTCCGTATTAGAGGCTGTTAAAAAGTTTATTGAAATCTAGACATTTAGAAATTTGATGGACTTGGTCGTAATAGAAATTAGTACTCGAAGTCGATAGGAAGAGGGGAACAATTTGTCACATTTTTGGGGAGTTAGACAGTTGAATAGGATGGTTGGAAGACTTTCCGCAGGGAATACGGGAATAAAGAAGAGCACCTCTTTAAAATTATATAAGGAATGTCATTTAGATCAGCGGTTTTTGGCATGTTTAGTTCTTTGAGTGCTTAGGGAAGAGTACGAGTGCGTTTCTGGCATTTGACCGGAAGTATACCATCACTACGTTGGGTTGTATTACAAGTTTGTAATAAGTAGGTCACATTGCCCTGTTAGACAATGGCATTGCCAGTAAGTATGAGCGGTGGGGTGGATAAGGAAACACCGTCATTCACAAATGTTCGGGCCTCTTCGGTGACGTTGGATACTGTTTGTTATATTGCTTACCGATGGAATAAATTTTGCATATTGAATGTACACATAGCTATCATTTCTTGCATTCTACATTCATACGGCCGAGAGTTTACCTTCTTTACCGCAACTCTTCTGTCGTAATGAAAAAAAAATTGAAACAGTGTTCGACTAACTCCAACAATTTCTTTTTATTATTTTCCGGGGATTTTTCTACAGAACTGTAATCGTTTATGATGCTAATGTTTAAAGGGTTGATTCATAGACGAAGGGGGCTTTAATCAATTGACTGGAAGTCGATGGTGCATCCCTCTGTTAATAAGGAAGTAAAAGTAGTAGTAAGTACATTGTACTGCAACACAAGCCATTAGTGTGTTTGGGCAAGACACTATTTCCTGTCAGTTATTTCTGGCACAACTGGTATTTCGGGCATTATAAGAGGACGCCTTGTTCTGTGTAATGGAGTTTCTCTTATAACGAAATATGCTCACAAAAGAATCTTTAAGGTAGTTTGAAATGTCAAAGTACGGATGGATGGATTGAGAGAGGAAAAGAATAGGAGACATGGAGGTAAATTTTTCAGAGAAACAGGATATTGTAATGTCAAGTAAGTCCAGGCTGAGCAATTCGCTCTTCTGTGGTTCGGCTGAAGAATGGTTCTTTGTGTTTATCCGTACATCTACTATGCGTGAAGAATATAATGTCAGGAAAGTCATGATCAGGTAGAATACTCATACTTATTGCCACTTTTCGTATATTTGCATGTATTTTTTTTTCCTTTTTTTGTAAGGATATGCCCATATATCGTATGTTCTACAGGGCATTGGAATGAGGACTAACTAACCTACATCCGAGTAAAAAAACATAAATAAGTTCAATAACCTTCCTTCATTCGAGAACCATTCTCAATGGACTTTTCCAACGGTTTTGAGGAGCCCTCCGCCCAACTTCAAATTGTCCTTCCACTTACTTGTACTTTTAACATAACCTATATTGATTTTCTGACACAGCGTTGATTTATGAAATTCATAACCATAACCAAAAACCTTATAGCAATCAAAATTACGGTCACCCAATATGTATTTTTGAGTCCATTGCAAAATTCGTAGAAAAGTCGCCAAAAGAAAATAGTAGCACATCAAACCATTTACCCCTTGTATAACATAGCCTCTCCGACTTTTAACAGTCACACTTACTTGGGAAATAAGTGGAGTAGTTAATGAAAACACGAGGTTTGGCAACAATCTATTGTCATAAGAAACAAGTAACTTACATTGGAACCTAATTTCAAACTTGATCAGACTACGGTATCTTACACAAAGTATAATGAGAAGCTATAAAATCGATTATTTGTTATGCATTTCATCATGTAATCGTCAATCTCTAAGGAGCTGGTTTTTTCAAAGGTATTCGCCTACGCCAATCGACACGAATTCGCAAGAGAAGCGACATGGTTCCGTAAGTAATCTAACATCTGACAAATTGATTGATGACAAAAAGAAATCTGGTATTCATTGGGTCAGGTCTTTCTGCAGACATTAGGTCTCATAACACAAGCAAAGTGCTTCAAAATACACACAGCACAGCAGATTGGTGATGTACGAGATAAAGACAAAACAAAATCAAAAAAGGAATATCAGATGGTCCTGAGACGAACCGTACGTGCTTCTTTGGGGTACTCTTCAATCTACACAGGCCGGACGCATCTTGGCCAACACATAAGCATCCGCCCCACTATCAACCACAAACCAGTCAAGAGGCTTAAACGTCGAAAGAGCAGAAAAACAAATTAAAAATATTTCGGAGAAATGCCATCAAGCCAAACCTTAGAGATAAACTGAGACGACCGACCGACAGGTATGCTGTGTGGTGGTGGTAAGACACCGCGAAATTCCATTATTCACACGCGGTATACCGGAGAAAAAAGAATGAAGAGGTTTGTCCCGTACACCTCGTTCGTGTCCGACTGTAATTGATTTGTTAAACTTTCGAAGTATAAATAGTTTGTAAAGATCTCCGATGGCGGTCATTCGGTTAGATTCATTCACTTGTACGAGATCCGCTGCCTAAAGTGTAACGCTGAACGACAAAAGTTCGTCTAAAATGAAGTGGATTGTGTTACTCACGTGTTGTGTAGAATTAATTGTGTCGGCACCACAGGGATATAATTATAAACAGCCGCTTCCATTTGCCGATTTAGTGGATTCAAGTGTTGGCGGATTTAGACCAACAATCGGTAGTGGTGTACCGTGTCATCATGGACCCAACGCAGGAGGTGTAGTGCAAGAACAGTCTATCGGGAGGATTATAAATAGACAACATACAGCTTCTGACATAGGTCGACCGGACTCTCAAGCGGTAACAGTTAATAGTCACATCGTCGTGGGAGATGGTGGACATTCACATACAAATGTTTTTCGTGAAGGACACGGTTATGTCGAACAAGGACGGCCAGCGCCGCTTCCACTCGTTTCAGGACCAATTCTTCCTGCCCTAGGACCAGCCCCCACCTTCACGCAAACAGCTCAGCAATCCTTTGGATCGCATAACATAATTAATGGTATAGGAAAGGTGCCACCTCCTCCGCAAGCAGCTGGTCCTGGATATACTGGCCCAAACTATGCAGCTTTGACCGCGCCAGCACGTCGTCCTTCATTCATAGGTGCTCCTATTAATCCGAACTTCATTGCAAGTGGATCCAGACCTAGCGGTGGTTCTGTATTCGACGGATCAAGCTCCAAATTTCAGACCATCGAAGATTTCTCAGGAAGTTCCCACGTTCACAGCAGCAGCGGAGGATTTTCTCACATTGACAGCGGTAGCCATGGTGAGAATTCCATACTAAACGGTGCCCTGGGAAATGTCATCCGCGAAACTTTTGCTAATGCTCCACTTGATCCAACTGTTGAGAAACACATTTATGTACATGTTCCTCCGGAGGATCTCGAAGAACGTGAAACACATCATCACATTGAACCTGCAGGTGAAGTTCCTGTTAAGAAGCATTACAAGATTATCTTCATCAAGGCCCCAACGACAAGTTCCAAATCCACTTACTCGCAACTTGCTCACGCTGCAGGAATCTCTGAGGAAAAGACTATCGTCTATGTCTTGGTCAAAAAGCCTGAAGAGCCATCAATTCACGAGATTCAACAGATCCAACAGAGCATCAAACCCAGCAAGCCGGAAGTCTATTTCATCAAATACAAGACGAGAAAAGAAGAAGCTCCCGGTGGTGGATTCATAGGAGGTGATGGCCATTTAATAGGAGGCGGACAATTCAGTGGTTCGGATATTGATTCAGGTCACGACGGTCGACACCAAACCAGCGGCAGTGCAGTATTATCGACATCAATCTCGAATTCGAATAGTATCGGGGATTCCCCCGGTGCACCACATCCGGTGTATGGAGTGCCAAATATTAAATAGGAAGCCATCGAAGTATTGTGTGTGATGATACGATAGCCACATTGTAAATTGACTAATCATTTGTTTTTAGTTCTATCCTCTGTCTCGTTGTTATATATGTGCATATAATCATTAGTAGGGTACATCATTTTTATTTATTTCGAAAATAAACGAACATCTGTCATTTTGTAAATATAGATATTGTCAATTTGCAGGCAGAAAACTGATCGAACACCACTCGAAACCAGTGCCACTAAACAGTTGTTTTAATGGTAAGTTATATTGAGATATCAAGCCAAGCGACATTCTCTACAAAGTGATCCACGGAAGAAGAATCGATGCTACAAGGACTTCTAGAGATTTGGCCCGTTTAATAAAGGGTCACATGTGAATACAGAGGCAAAAGGAGCTTCTTCATACTTCCCATTTACTTACAGGGGACTAGTGTTGAACTTCTTTATTGCTTCTATCAGAGTTGACAGTAAGTTGAATATAAATGATCATATAAAAGGAGTACAAGAAAGAAAATTCGACCACGAGTTCCTTAACACAGTTACAAGTTTGATCACGGAATCGAAGGAAACGTCTACCCCGGTGAATCATTGATTCGATATACATGTCAATAGTACATAAATGGGTCAATGTAGATGGAACTTTTCTATACTAAAAGACACCAATGCGGAAGCAATTCTATTGATCACAATTAAATTAGCCACCTGAGAAGAGGTTTGTGACAGTAAAAATTCATTTACCTAGCATATCATATATGTACAGCGTTCCCACTGGTACTCTCGTTTATAGTGATCCAAAAAGACTTTCCATATTCAAGTAAAATACACATTGTAACATAATCCTCAAGGATGTTATTTTGGTGATGATTTCAATACGTCTATCGTGTAGTGGCACTTGGAAGTATCATGTTCGTTATCGCATTCAGAAAGCCGCCTTGAAGCCTGTCTTACGTGTAATAGAGAACGATCCAATATGACCCTCCTGCCGGCTTCATAAAATTCATAATAATTAATAAAAACATTTTCAAGATATTTGTGTTTCAAGTCCGGCCACTTATCATGCTGCCAATTAAGCAGCATCAAAACACGCAATCCTACAGAATCTGATCAATCTTGTTTATGAACTTGCATTTGCTCTTTTATGTCCCCCTAAAAAAAGAGTACCAGTGCTTTAATTCGATGGCCTTAGAAGGTCAGTTAAGTTAACTAACCACCGTTGTGATAATAATTTAATTTAGTTCGTACTCACGTGTATGATGCCCGACTGACTTGGTCGAGGACCAGGGTAGTGGTGTGTCCAGGAAACTTACGGTGCTCACTGCTTCCTTTTCATCCACTGCTGCTTTTGGTTTCTTATTCCAATTCTCGTTATTGCGTAACACCACACCACATCGTTAATACGTAACACCACAATTGTAACACTGTATACTCCCTGATTTGAAACCTCAACAAGGGCATTTTGGTGTACAAATTTTTCCCTCAATGGATCTTTTATATAATAATATACATGCTTTAAAGGAGATATTAATACCGATATATGGTAGTATCAAATGCAAACCGAGCATTAAAGTGAGAAAAGATGGTTGCCTAAGAAAACTAGGAAAGATGGATGGACATAGTAGAGTGAGTACCAATGCTTTGGCCTCATATACACGGTTTTGAAGTCGGGGTACACCAGACTTGGCTCCCTCATCATCCTTCCTGCGAAACTATTCCTTAGTTATTTCATCGTTGTGCTGCTGACCCATTTATGCTCAATTGCTTATTGTCCTCCGATAACATTGCGTGCCTATTTGAACTTTATGTTTATACGAAATCTGTACAGTAAAAGGACTTTCTGATATCCTTATATACACAGTGCGGCCGGAAGAAGAGAAGATGACAACAAAAGTTGATGAATACTGATTATAAATGCATGAAAGTAGCAATAATGAGGAAACACATGAGTGGAGAGGACATGTAGTTTGGCTGAAAAATGATCATCTATATTTTTCGCATGTCTAAAGCTAATTTTTAACGGACTGATTCTTAGTAGACGATTGAAAGATGGAATGCATTCACCAAGTTCAATTGGGCAACTACTATTGCTGGAAGCACCTTATCCTCCAAATACTTACCCATTGGGGTCGCCCACCACAGTGATGGGATTGTGAAGTTTCTCTATATTACATGGAGAACCAACCCACAATTCCATACCTTATTTCGACCGTTTTCAGCGCGTCATACCTATCCATTCCCCTTATATGCTATTCACCTGAAATAACATGTTTTCCCCAAGGACGAATAGCTAAACTCATTATTCTATGCAGATAATGCATAATTGAGTTTAGCTAACATTTTCGCCACACGGCAATACTACTCCTCTAACCATGAGATTTCCACCGGAAATTCCATTCCTATTGGTTAGCAACAACGAAGTCGAATCAAACGACGCGGTTGCATCATCATCCATTGGCTTGGGTAATTGCCAACATTCCCTAGAGTTTTTCCCACGGTACCATTTCCCTAGCCGATGTAGCGTCCTATCGATTTTCATCAGATCATCCATTCGCTTGGGATCAATGATCTCTTTTTTCAGGTGAATAACACCAGCTAAATTTTCCTCTCCTCTGCAATTCTGTTTTTCCATAGTTCGATGAACTATGAGATCACCATAATCATCACTAGGTCACTAGACTAGTCGCATACGCGGCTTTAATATACACACTATAAGCCAGATCAACACTGGGTTATTGTGCTTTCCTTTTGATTTCTCCATCCTTGCTACGCCCATCGACGTCGAACGAATACACAAGTACGTTTCTACCTCGATGAGCGTGGGGAATCGAGGAATGCACAAGAGAGCATGATTACCATTGGCGGATCGGTGTGTAAAAGCAGAAATCCCAATTTCCACCCTAATTCCAATCAGTCACTATCCAATCTCCATCGCGGCCAGTCACGCCGCCGCACGAGTCCAAAATTAATAGCAAAATTTAAAGTGAGTCGTAATTCAATCATACCAGTGCGCGCACATTCCGAGTCGAGTCTCTTCTAAGAATTAGTTCTGTCCGGTATTTTCGTCATAAAGTAATTAAGTGATTACTAAAGTTTCCTATTAAATTGTGCACTCTAAAAATAAATTTCCTTGTAACAAAAATAGACAGGTATCACCACCAAATCTAATTAAAAGGAACTCTAATACGAGGGTTGCCTCTTATGTTTCGGGATTTGGCAACCCTAGTGTTGCAATCCGGCAATTGACAGCTCTGTCGTAAAGTTGGACATTTTACTTTTTACAACTTTCGGCGTGGATTAACTCAGCAACAGTGCATGGATGAACTTAATTCAATTTTTGGCGATGTAGCTCCATCAAGGACCAGTGTTTATCGATGGTATGGTGAATTCAATGGTGGTCGTAGTTCACTCCAAGATGAATTTCGTGAAGGTCGTCCAAAATCAGTTGTTGTTCCGAAAACCATTGAAAACCGCTGTGCGCGAACTGATATTGGAAGCTCGTCATGTGACCTATCGTGAGATTGAGACAACCTTAGGCGTTAGTGGGACCAGCATACATTCAATATTGCATAAACATTTGACTGTCAAAAAAATTTGTTCGCGTTGGATCCCACACAATTTGTCAATCGCCCAAAAAAAGGCTCGTGTCAATTGGTCGAAAGAAATGCTCAAAAAATACGGTCGCGGTGCTTCGAAACACGTCTATGACATCGTGACAGGTGATGAATCGTGGATTTACGCGTATGAGCCCGAAAGTAAACAGCAGTCGACTGTCTGGGTGTTTCAAGATGAGCCAAATCCAACAAAAGTTGTTCGCGCACGAAGCACTTCCAAGCAAATGGTCGCCTGTTTTTTCGGAAAAACTGGACATGTCGCAACCGTACCACTAGAACAACGCAGAACAGTCAATTCTGAGTGGTACACAACCATTTGTTTGCCAGTTGTCTTCCAAGAAATCAAGAAAACCAACC
Organism: Microdon myrmicae; assembly: GCA_963931805.1. Classification (NCBI taxonomy): domain Eukaryota; kingdom Metazoa; phylum Arthropoda; class Insecta; order Diptera; family Syrphidae; genus Microdon; species Microdon myrmicae. Next base: position 113,551,521 of record OZ007499.1, on the reverse strand, counting down.
GCCGAAGACGGATTACTCTTCACCACGACAATGCGAGCTCTCACACATCGGCTGCGACAACTGCATTTTTGAGCACCCAAAACATCGATTTGATGGGTCATCCGCCGTATAGTCCTGACTTGGCACCGAATGACTTCTTTTTATTCCCGTACGTAAAAAACAAACTGAGAGGTCAACGTTTTTCGACACCTGAAGAAGCGGTTGCTGCATTCAGAATGCATGTGTTGGAGATACCTCAATCAGAGTGGCAAAAGTGCTTCGACAATTGGTTCAAACGCATGCAAAACTGTATAGATCTTCATGGGGAATATTTTGAAAAACAATAAAGTGATTTTCGATGATCAATATTTGTTTTTGTTCTCTAATCCCGAAATATAAAAGGCAACCCTCGTATACCAGAATAAACAAAAAGGAGAAAACATAAAAACAACAAAATTCCCAGTGCGTTTTATTTTACATTCATCTCGGGTGAACAATTTTCTTTCTGCGGATCATCGTTGGGGGAGTTAAAGGAATACTTGCCGTACGTCGGCATCCATACTTCATACCCCACAGGATTACCTTTACGTAGATTTATAGTGTTAAGCAAGGATAGTGAAGAAGGTGAATTGAACACACGATGAAACGATTGAAAAGCGAAGCAGTGTAGCTCCAGACTACTGACCGTGTTTAGAATTTGATTTCCAAACTCGAGTATATTCCACTGGTGTGAATTATTTTTATTTATCGCTTGGTATACGGTTCTGATGTATTTTTCTTATTCGATTTTTTTCGTTCGGTGTTCGTCACTGGTTTTGCTTGCTTGTGAATTGTGTGTATCTGTTAGAATCGCTACACACTCCCGCCGCAGTAACTTCGTTACGATCAGATTCTTATGCGGACGACGGACGAACGAGAGAGAAACGAGAAAACGTCGGAGGCTGGGCTCTATGCGGAAGTCGTGACCGTGTGTGAAGTTCTGCTTTACTATGGGAAGTGTATGCTGTGTGTACAAGATCACGCCGTAGTCACCAATTATATAGCGTTAAGCAAGGATAGTGAAGAAGGTGAATTGAACACACGATGAAACGGTTGAAAAGCGAAGCAGTGTAGCATCAGACTACTGACCGTGTTTAGAATTTGATTTCCAAACTCGAGTATATTCCACTGGTGTGAATTATTTTTATTTATCGCTTGGTATACGGTTCTGATGTATTTTTCTTAATCGATTTTTTTCGTTCGGTGTTCTTCACTAGTTTTGCTTGCTTGTGAATTCTGTGTATCTGTTAGAATCGCTACAGATTTCCCCATGTTAGTTAATTTTTAGTTGATCAGCACACCAAATAATTTACGAATATATCACAAAAAATGTGTGAAACCTGAAATACATAAATATCCAATGAAATCACAGAGAGTAGATAACCACATCACACCTCTAAATTGATACAAAACCATAAATACCCTCACGGGACAAATTGCGTTGCGCACATAATAAAAATATTATATAAGATCGTGGGAATGATATCAATAAGATGTACAAACATCCATCCCAATATATGTATGTGACGGGCCATGTCCTGTCAGAATTGTTTTTTACCCATTTGTTGCTGAAACGAAAAGAAACCGAAACCAACAAACGGCGCTTCTCTAGCGCTGCATCAGTCTCTCTTCTAGTGGACTGTATCTTCCGGCACTGGCCGGCCAACGATGCTTCCTTAATTCGAGGGATTGTACCTCTAGAGCCGGACTCTTCTCTGGTATGGCGGGCGTTTGAGTCTTGCCAGTACAAATCCTTAATCTACCAAAAGTGGAAACGACCAACGAAAGAAGACAAGCCAGAAAACAATACGATGACAATATAAAAAAACGCGCCAATACGGTTAGAACGAGACTTTTCTAATTCTTTATTTGCTGAATTTTAAATAGGAATTATAATTGTGTTGTTATTGTTTGATCGGTTTCTCTTTATATCATCTGGTCTTTAACAAGACCTTTTCCTTGGGAGCTCCTTCGACGACTCCCCCTGTTTCGCCGCTGCACTCGCCTTTTATTTCCTGCGGCTGTCTCCTCGTTTGCTTGGTCTCTTCTCAATCACTCGTTTCCTCCCGAGTGATTTTCTGCAATCGGCGTACAGCTGACCGTTGTGCTGAGCGCTTTTCCCTCTTGAGTGGTTTGTGCGCCGACATCGAGTGTTGGGCGCCGGGAAATTGCATCGCCAACAGTCTCCCCCGCAGTGCGAAGCACTTCATCGTGCGGCGGCGATGTTGTCGCTGGAACCAGCACTACTACGCGGCGGGTTGGTCTTCGTAGTGTTCCCCATGTCGTCCTCACGTCCAGGACTCTGATCCTTCCATCGGGTCCGGGATATACCGCTTGCACTTCCCCATGGGGCCAGGTACTGCGGGGCAGCGATGAATCCACCACCAGGACTACATCTCCAACTTGTGGGTCGGTGGTATCTCGTCCGTAGATTCCCCTTATCTTCAGGGTTGGCAGCTATTCCCTTACCCTTCTTCTCTGTCAGATGGCCCGCCAGCCGCTGCGCTGTTCTCTAGCTCGCCCCATCAACAAGTTCGTGAGGCATCTGGGGGTGTCGTGGTCCTTCAGACAAACCGCACACTCTGGTTTGCTTCCGTTCCCAGGTGCGCCATTATCTCGAACGGCATGGATCGGTCTCCTTCTCGAATCGCGTTGTCCTTGGGATGATGCCCGTTGAGGGTAGTTTCCTCTCGGCTCCCACGATACTTCGGGTGGGGCGAAATTGGCACACATGTCTGCCTCTACCTTCATAAAGTCGCCGAAAACCCTCAGCTCCGGCTGGTCCTCTCCTTCGTGGCTGTTGTAGCACGCGAACCAGCTGCACCTCATAGATGACGGCATCTTTGTCGCCAGTTCTCTTACCGCCTCAGGTGCATTCAGAAACTGCTGCTTGCACAGCGCTCTGATGGTGGCCACGGAGTTCATAACCCGACTGGCGAAGACTCCAGTATCGCTCGGGTCTTCGGCGGGCCGAGGCAGGCCTCTCAGCTTTGTCAACTCCCCCAGGGCCAACGCTCCCGGCCTTCCAAAGCGACCCTCCAATCCTTCCATTACCTCCTGGGGGTCCTCGGCAATAAACACGAGGCTTCTAACTGCCTCTCTCGCTCTTCCCTGGAGAGCTCTCCGGAGACGCGCCAAGTTCTGCGCGTGTGTGAATCCGACGGAGGTATCCACAAACGATCTCCTGAAAGCCAGCCACTCTTCGCTGGCACCATTAAAGTCAGGCAGTTCTACCATTTGCCTCGAGGTACTTGCTCCGGGGGGTGCACGTGAGAGCCCGGCTATGGTCTGAGCCAGATCCTGGATCTCGCTCCTCCCATGTTCTCGATGTGGTGACCTGTCTTCTTGCGCTAGCTCCACCTGCCTTTCTCCGGGCGGTCTCGGCAGTTCGTCCCATTGATTGAAGGGGTTCCGCTCGTACTCGTCCTCGTCTTCGTCAGCCTCGCTCTGGCTCGCCCTGTCCTCGGAGTCTATCCTCTGTAATTCAAGTTTATCTCAGGCCAATTTCTCCTTCGCCCGGGCCACCTTCGCCTTCACATCGGCCGCCTTCGCCTTCGCCTCGGCCACTTCCAGTTCTCGCATGGCGACTTCCAAACTCGCTTCGACATCAGCTCGCTTCGACCACTTTACAGAGCTTTCTCTGGAGACAGTGCCTCGTGTTTCGCGCCGCGCTTCGACCTTGGCGAGACAAGGACAGATGTGTCCTTCATCTTGTCTCTGGCTTCAGGTCATCTTGCGATAACCAGAATCACCCACATCCGTGAGGATGTTGGGCTCGGTCTCGAGATATCTGAAAAAGAAAAAGGGGGGAGAGGTATCTAAGGATAGTGTGGACAGGGTTAGTTCGGATGTTCTCTAAGTACTTGGATGGAGGGATGGTGGGAAAGAAATCGTACAAGATCGGTAGATCTTGAGTGCGGTAGTAAAAGCAGATCACGTCTTTAGCGTATGATAATCTGCGCTTTGGTCGGTGTGTGTGTGTGTGTGTGCTTGTGCTGTCTTGTACTGTGCGTGCGTGTTTGTAGTGTGTCAGCAGTATACCCTATGGGATGGGTCCAGGAATCCTCTATTATAGAGGAGAATGTTGTTGGGAAGGGTGCTTTCTTCAGTTTTGTACTGAAGAAGAAATTGTGGTGGTCTGATCCGAAGAGATTGAGAGAGAGAAGGGTCAAGAACGCAAGATTGCCGTACAAGTGGGTTCTCGCTGTTCTGAATGCTTTCGAGGTACTTATATGCTAATTCTAGCAAGTACTCGTCGATAGGGAGAATGGAGGCACCTTCGTATAGGTGAGAGTTCGGGTAGTGGCGGCCGTCAGGCCTTCTGTAGTAGTTGGTGCATCTTCTGAGGAGTTTTCTTTCGAAAACTCGCAGTCTTTCCATTTGGGCCGAAGATATGCAAGACAATATGGGAAAGGCGTACGATATTCCAGATCGGATTAGCTGCTTATAGCAGAGAAGCTTAACTTTGGTGTCAACTTTGTTGCTCCACTTCAAGATGTTGTGCAGTTGCTTAGACCGACCGAGGCCCCTTTGAAGAATGTGGGTCACATGTTTGATGACATTCATTTTTGGGGTATAGATAACCCCAAGATATTTCATCCTGTCCTGTGGTCTAATCGTAGTACCCCCCATTTGTATTCGAATATTCTGTGAATATCGAGAAGTAGGTTGGGAGTGTTTACTACTCAGAATTATAGCTACTGCTTTGGATGGGTTAAGTCGAATTTTCCACCGACTGTAATACTGATACAGTTCGTCCAGATGACGGTTGAGTCGGTTTGTTGGGAGTTTTTGGCTTTTAGATGACGTGTACACTAGGACGTCATCCGCTTAGCAAATCTGGTTTACTCTACCATCCACAGGGCGAGGAATATCTGAGCTGTAGATATTAAATAAGATGGGGCCTAGAATGGAGCCCTATGGTACGCCTGCAGCGGCGTTGAAACTTTGGGAAAGCTTTCCATTTACTCGAACTTGGAAGGTTCTGTTTAAAACGAACTGGTAGATGATACTACACAGCGTTTTCTCCCCCTGTTTCACCGCTGCGCTCGCCTTTTATTTCCTGCGGCTGTCTCCTCGTTCGCTTGGTCTCTTCTCAATCACTCGTTTCCTCCCGAGTGATTTTCTGCAATCGGCGTACAGCTGACCGTTGTGCTGAGCGCTTTTCCCTTTTGAGTGGTTTATGCGCCGACGTCGAGTGCTTGTGCGCTGCTGCTCAGTGCTTGTGCGCTTGTGCGCCGGGAAATTGCATCGCCAACACCATTCAAATTTCGAGAATGGGATAAGGGTGGTTCAGCCACAATGCCTCTAATCATTCGCCTTACCGGATAAGGTTATTTTATATAGTATTTCTATGCACTCGCTACCCTTAAGGAAACTTCGGACGTAACCAGCTATTAAATGGTTCCGTTGGTCTTATAATGGTTCGATTGGTCATTCCTTCGATTGGTAAGCTGCTAGCAAAAGACCCTTTGGGAAATCCTTTTGCCAAAACGGGTTTCGGTTTTGTTGTATTATTTTTTCTGTATATTTTTAGTTCATGTTGTTGCCAGTATATTTTGCATACAATAAAATAAAATAATTAAAATGGTACTCACGTGGCTGTTTACAGAATGACGTTTTCCTTTTAGTTGAGCCTTTGGGAATTGTTGTTTGTTATACCTCTCGTGATTCCAATTGACGAATAAAAAGAGTTCAGAAATAGATTTGAAACACTGTTTTTATTTTGTTATTATACTGTCAAATCTCCACTTCAAGTACAATGTACTTATTAAATTTATTACATGAAAATTATTGTTAAAGTGTTCAAACTTGCTTCTGTTTTGATGTATTTTATGTTTTCTTTTTACTTCACTTCATTTTTACTAATTGGTATAATTAACTGAACTTATTAAACTTATTATATGAATATTGCTGGTAAAGTGCTCAACACTTGCTTCTATTTTAAAGTATTTTATGTTTCATTTTACTTCACTTCAATTTTACCAATTTGAACACACATACGTAAGCCGTTTCCACCAGACGAACAACATGTTCTCTGCCCATTCGCGCTCTTTTATTCCGATCGCGCACTCATCCCCAATTTCCCATTTCTCCGCCCACTAAACGCTCACGAATTTACCCGGCAGTCAGTGCACCCAGAGAGAATGGGAACATTTCAAAGGAGAGCAGTTTGAGTTAGGGGTGGATTTGGTTTCGCTTGCAACTGAACGCAAAACCAAAAGGTAGACATCGTGTCCTCGTTTAGAGGCTTGGGTAATTCCCGGAATGCAGAACCACGAAGTGTATCCCGAGAAGGAGGAAATTGTTAGGGTTGAAAAGTATACTCATCCATACTTTTCACCGGATATTGACACTGTTCCCTGCCGAATAGCTTGTACTTTTTGTTGTAGCAGGAAATGAAATGAATGGGCGACTCCTCGCACGAAATATATTGTTTATTCATTCGGTCTGGTGTAACTGTCAGATGTAGAGTGAGCGCACTAAGGTGTGAATTCATTTGCCTTTTACTCGTAACGCCCGGTCCGGCGCTACAATCGCATAGAGCATACTGCTGCGACGGATCCACAACACTCCCCCTCGATTGTAGTGCTAGGTCGATCCTCCGAAGAACTCCCGACGCCGATCAAATCCAGACACTTCCGATGTTTTTCTTTTGTCAATCCCTTCGTGAGAAAATACGCGGGCATCTTATCCGACAGAAGGTGCTTAATGTCCAGTCGACCTTCGTCCAAGACATCTCTGACGAAATGATGCCAGATGTCGATGTGTTTCGATCTCGCGTGAAACGTGTGATTCTGGGTCAGTAGTTGTGCCCCTCGGTTGTCGTTCATCACCAGAACTCTTTCACACTCGGACAGTTTGAGCTCCGACAAGAATCCCTGTATGTATAGGGCTTCTCTCGCTGCTTCAGTTAATGTCATGTACTCCGCCTCAGTGGACGAAAGCGCGACGGTGCGCTGTTTCCTCGACTCCCAGCTGATGGCGGCACCGCTCAGGTTATAGACGTATCCGGTATACGACCTTCGATCTACCGGGCACCCAGACCAATTGGCGTCAACAAATCCTTCCAAGGTTTTCATGCTCTTCGTGTACGTGATTCCGAAGTCGGCGGTGCCTTCCTAGGTGAGGTTCAAAGAAATACGGCAGTGATACTCCCTCGGGATTGTGAATCGAATCTCAATTCAGATTTGACGAAGACAATGACGATTCCTTATGCATTTCCGTTCTTGTATCGGTATCAGTAAATTTGATGTCTCGTGTCGTGGTTACCCTTCGTTTGTTTGATACCCATACTCGATAGCCTTGAGTCGATTCGTCGTATCCGAGGAAAATGCATTTCATACCTCGCGGTTCAAGCTTCCCTTTTCCGGGAGTTTTATCCAACATATATGCTGTCTCTCCGAAAGTTCGCATGTTCTTCACGTTCGGGCGTTTTCCGTGCCATAATTCGTAAGGGATTTTATCTCCTAGCGTCTTCGTAATGCATCGATTTCTTACGAAGTTTGCCGTGGCGATCGACTTTAAGGCCGTCTACGACAGCATAGCCAGGGTATTCCAAACAAATTGTGCAATCCTTTAACTACCTTAGGTCAATAGGATCAGTCGATAACAATATGGAAGAAGAAATATGCGAACGGCTGATTAAATCCAACAAAGTCTACTATGGTTTATCAAGGCTCTTTAAATCCCGAAATTTATCCAGAACATACAAGCTACTACTGTACAAAACCATGGTCTTACCAGTACTCATGTATGCATCCGAGACCTGGGTGCTTAATAAAAAGCACTCGAACTCTTAGCCGCGTTTGAGAGAAAGGTCTTAAGGAGAATTGTTGGCCCCGTATGTGAGGGAGGACGATTCCGGAGACGCTACAACTATGAGTTGTACGGAATCTACCTTGAAGCTAATGTTGTAAGAAAAATCAACCTCGGTAGACTCTGGTGGGCGGGACACCTAGCTCGAATGAGCCAAGAGGAGCCTGTCCGGAAAGTCCTTTGTGGGAGGATGTATGGAAGGAGACAGCGCGGCAGACCTTGTCTGCGATCGAGGGATGGCGTAGACAAGGACGCCCAGAGCCTGGGAGGGCCAAACTGGATGACATCGGCTCGAAATCGGGACCGGTGGAGAGATTTGTTAAATAAGGCCAAGACCGGATCTCGGTCGTAGTGCCGATGATAACAATGAAAATATGTAACTGAATTGTTAAATAAATGTGGATATAAAACAAACAAAAAAAAAACAAAAAGGAGCCGCAGTCAGCTGGAAGTCCAGAAAACAAAAGAGTCTGGTATTGTGGACTACAGAAACCGAATACAGGGCACTCACAGAGGCGACAAAGCAATGTATCTGCGAGGATTGCTCAACCGGTTGGTAGTACCAGATTGTCAGAAGGTCTCAAATGTTGCGACAATTTATGCACGATACAACTGTCAACGACGACGAGGTTCCATGATCACACGAAATACGTCAGGATCTATTTCAACTTTATACGTGCAGCAATAAGGGATCAAGCAATCCAATTATTGCACATAGCATCGAAGGACATGATCGACGACAATTTTACGAAGCCTATCTATACAATAATTTTATATTTACTGTACCATCATCATCACCATCGGCACTACAAACGGGGTCCGCTCTTGGCCTTATTTAGCAAGTCTCTCCACCGGTGTCCGGCCCATATCCGAGACTTGTTAAATTGTCCATAATATTTTGTTTTTCCGGGCAAGGTTATTAGCCTTGCGCCAATTGAGCGTTACATACAATAATTTATAATTATTGTTGAACCTTAATCTCCAGTGGAACAACTTTGCCTTCATGGTGGACCGACTGACTCCACTTTTCGGAAGGTAATGCTCTACTTACTTAAACTCCTTCGAGGAGTTTAGCACTTTTATCTATACGTGATTAAAGTTTACACGTTTTACTATTAAATTTAATATAATCAACTTTATGAAAATAGTTAATTTAGAAAATTAAAACAAACTACTACATGGGCTGAAAAATCACATTGGTGGCCCCACTAGAAAATGAACACTACTCATTTCGAAAGGCTCATCTGTCACTAGCTTATGTATGAAGCCGATTGAGTGACGCTACTTGCCCCCGTTAAAAAATGGAAAAACAAGAATATCGCATGTTGAACAAACATTATCCTTAGAGGGGAAATACTTCTGAAGAATCATTGAAATGGTTGCAGAAATGTTATACCACATTTGCTCCTTCGAGGATAACAGGTTATCGGAACTTTAGTGAATTTAAAATGGATCGTACAAGCACCGAAGGCGCACCTCGCTCTGGAAGGCCAAAAGAGATTTGGAATTCGGAAATCGTAAAGCAAGTACATCGAATCGTTTTGAGTGATTGTAAAGTGAAGTTGCGTCAGTTAGCTGAGGCCGAGGGCACCTCAAAAGAACGGACGGGATACATTTTGCATGGATCTTATGGAAATAAAAAACTATCGGCGTGATGCGTGGCGCGTTTACTATCCGTCAACCAAAAACAGCAGCGCGTTGATGATTCAACGCCGACTTGGCGTTGTTGGAACCTAATGCGCTTGACCCCAATAGACAGTCGGCAGAGTGGCTAAAAAGCCACGAAGGCCGACCAAAGTGGCCGAATGATCAACGCTCGGGCGGGAAGGTTATTGCTTCCTTTTTTTGGGATGCGTATAACATAATCTTCATCGATTCATAGAAGGGATGAACGGCCACAGGAGAGTATTATGCGCGTTATTGAACAAACTGAACCACGAAATAAAGAAAAACGGCCCCATATGACGAAGAAAAAAGTTCTGTACCAACACAATGATAACGCACCGTCACACACATCCTTGAAAGCAATGGTCAACTCGGATCAATTGCGATTTGATGTGGTTGCACGCGCACCGTATTCTACAGACTTAGCCCCAGCGACTATTATCTGTTCCCGAACCTAAAGCAGTTGTCTATGCAGACAATGCATAATTGAATTTAGCTACCTTTTCGCCATACGGCAACTCCATTTCGCTAACCTATTAGATTTCCACGGGAAATCGCATTTTATGTCATGTAGCAACGACATAGTCTGATCAAACGACGCGGTTGCTTAATCATGCAATCGCTGGGGAAATTATCAAAGTATTTAATTTAGTTCCCACGATCTGATTTCCCCGACCAATTCGGCGCCCTATTCTCTTTCCCAGACACTCCATTCGCTGGGGATCAATGATCTCTTCTTGCAGGTGAATAGCTACAAAACATTTTCATCTCCTTCTCAATTTTATCTTCCCACAGTTCAATGCACCCTGAGATCACCACATTCATCGAATTAGGCCAGTGGGTTATCCTCAGAGCTGCATTGATACATGCACACAAAAACCAAATTCACCCCGGGATCATTGCACATTGTGTTCCGGTTCTCTCATTCTCCCTTGTCCATCGACTATCGAATTAACTGAAGCGTTTATTTACCTCGATGGGCGGGGAACATAAGAGAGCGCAAATGTAAAGATGATCTCGATTGGTTGCTTGTGGTTCAAATCAAAATTCCCAATCTTCATCCCTAATCCCGGCAGTCATTACTCAACCACAACCTGTGGTATTATATCCTGTTCGTCTAAAAACATCACCACTTATTTTCCTTTCAGTGCGACGAACTACGACACTCCTTGATTCTGACTCCAAGAACGAATAATAAATGTAATAAATGTAATAAATGTACAACACGCCAAATCTCTTTATTGTTTACTTAATTACAAAGTTTAATGCTAGGGTCCTTATCTTACACTTCACGCTTACTGTAGGACTTAGTGTCTAACGTTTATATAAGAACTTAATAAAACACTTCAAAATTTAACATAAAAACTTAGTGTTCGCTGTACAAGTAGGTAACTTATCGTTATTATAACTTTATGAAATACTGCGAAAGTTAACATAAAAACTTAGTGTTCGCTGTACATGTAGGTAAGGCGCGACCGACTTCAATGAGAGATGTATCCAGACTCTTGGTTTAGCTTAACGAAGGCCCGATCAGCCTCCACGGAATCCGTATCGCGATTAATTTATTTCAAAAAATACAATTTCGTCTTCCGCTTGTCGACCAAAAGGGGATTATTTCCTTGCATCGGTCCCAGCACAAGGGCGCGAAACACACACACAATGATCGCTTCTGCTGCTCACAGTGTGTGTCCACAAGTATGCGGGCCGTGGATCGACCGAATCCATAAGGGGAACATTAGATGGCATGGTTGCAGCTGGTGCAATTGTCTTGAAGTAGATATTTAGTGTTTACACGATCAGCAACTGCGTACAGCATTTATGCTGATCGTGCACATCTTGGCGGCTTCATCAAGTAGTTCAATTCTCGCTGGTAATTTTCCATTTAGGGGAACTCGACATCCTCGGGCAGTCAGCCGTATGCCATAATGTATTTGTCGATCGGATGACCGACCGATATGGGCATAGGTAAAAGAAAAGAAAAGAAGAAATATCTCCTGCACGTGTGTGGCAGACTCATCAGGAGATATTTCATCGATGCGGTTCGGGTAACGTTAGTTGCTTGGTGGTGCGACCAAATTGCTTTTAAGGAACATGGTGCGTTTCATGCGACCATGCCCTTGTGCAAAATACTTATTTGTTGCTGATGGATTTTGCATCAACGAAAATTATAGTTTTAAAGCATTTCAGGTGAAAGTTTGCGCAAACGATGGAAAGGTGAGTAAATGCTTTCCAGGTTTCTGTTGCTCTAGGAAGCAGTTTATTGAATAGTTGGTGGGAGGTAATTAGTGGCGTTTAAAGGAACCGCCACAAACCACGGTCGGTCACGCCGCCGCTCGGGGACAATTGTATTTCGCGTCTGTTTCACGGAGTCGAATATTAACCACTGGCGTACACACACTTTTTTTTCAGTCGAGTCACAACCTTAGTACTGTCGAGTTAGTTAAACTACAAGAAAAGTTATTAAAATCTCGTTTCCAAAAAGTCGAATATTATTTTTGCTCGAGTCACATCTCAACACCAAAGTGCTCACATGCATTTGTGTAAAATTTTTAATTACCACGGTCACAGTGTCGAGAAAGAGGTGTTTCAACTTGTATAATATTTAGAAAAAAACAATTTAATAATATAAATAATAAATTCTAAGTTAAGTAAAGAAAAACAAATCAATAAAAACAGATTAACATCAAAACAACATTCCTGTGCTCCAGCGTTTCATTTACTCTTCCCGTGACACTGGGATATATTTTAGTGGACAATTTAATTGGCGACTTGGATTTCAGCGGAACTACAAGTGGGAAGGAAGTGAACCAAGTGCCCGTGTTTTGGCATAATACTTCGAACCACGACAACCTTGTCCGGAAAAACAAATCATTATGGACAATTGAACAAGTCTCGGATAAGGACCGAATACCAGTGGAGAACTTGCCAAAATAGGCCAAGACCGTATCCAGGCTGTAGTGCCGATGATGATGATGAAACCCTTCTTCAGCCGAACGCACAAGAGTAAGACAGTTGATCTTATTATGTGACTCCATTGCAGTTTAAGATGAAAATGCATCGATACTACTACTCCCTCCCAGGTCTCAAGAGTAGTTAAATATTTATTTAATTGTATTACTTAATCTCTTTCGTGCGAGCGTGATATAAAAGAAGAAAGCTATGAAATACATCCATTTAAAAGAGGGAGCAATATTTACCCGTATCTTTTGACATCATGAAAATTTGGTTCAGTATAATAGATTTGCATCATCTAAAACATGTGTTTGAAAATAAAGAACAACAACGGAAACAAATTCAGTAAGTAATATCAATTGATGGATTAAACAAAATGTATACTTTTTGCGCCAGTAGAGCTTGCGATCACAGGTTGGGAATCACTAAAGGCGGCCAAAGCAATAAACCAGAAAACGTAACCAAAATCATTAAAATTTACATTCAAATAGTTGCTTCGAAACTTGCCACGTCGATGAGGGAGTAATTCTCTGAAACTAGATTTTTTCGAGCAGAAGCCTTGACATTGCTCCGTAACAACATTCAACTTTGGGGCTGCGACAATAGATGAACACGAAGAGGCCAGCGAGAAGAAAAGTATTCATGACATTGACACCCCCTTTTCTAACTCCAATTCTCTCAGATGGTAATTTATACCAACTTTGAATGGTTATTAGGCCCCGGCGGGCTATTGTGCTTGTGATACTTTGGGCTGTTTTCGTTGGCTATGTATAATTTGAATATCGCAATGGTAGAAAGCGATGCTTGCCGAAACATAATATATTTTAGGACACTTTTCTGATAAAGTGTCCTAAAGTGTATTCTTCGTTGAATTGCCAATGGCGTAGAAGGAATTGAATACATCAATAACTGCTCATGCTACATTGGGATAGGCAGATGATGTTTTCAGGCATCTTCCTTTCGCAGGAATACTCGCACTTCATTGATACTAATCAGCGAAAGTTATACATTAGAAAGCATATCAATTTTGGGCACTGCAAAACTTTCTAATAAATCGAATACCATAATTTGCACGACATGATATATAAATAAAAAATAGAAAGTCTATTCACTCGAAAGATAAGTGATATTCGAAATCGTGACATTGCAGAGGAGTTTTGCATCAAAATAATCGCTTATTGGCTTTTGAAGCTTATCAACCCTCAACTGTCACTAGTCTACGTATTAAACGAGATTTTGGTCCGAAGTGGAAGTGCCTTTATATACAGTCAAGTAAATTTGTTGAATGATTTAGCTGCAGCCTTTGAAAACAGTGTTTATGTATAACCAGGAGCATTCAACAATAGAGTGCACGATATTTATCAGTGTAATTTCGATAATATACAAACATGGTGTCCCAAAAGGAGTTATTAATTTGTTTCGCCCCCTGGACGAATGAAACGGATGGAAAAGGCGCTTACCATACGTCAATAGTTAGCCCATATATTGGGAATTTGGTTCCTTTAAATTATTTTACGGGACCAGAATAAGTGCAGTGACCGTGGGATTTGTACAAAGCTGAGATCTCATTCGTTTTTTTTTTCTTTTTTTTTTTATTACACTTCTCTCAGGAGAGGCGAACCTATAGCCCCGAGTGGGCACCCCGAGATGCCACCAAATAACTGCTGCAGTTCTTTTTGAACAGTAGCAGGCTGTAATGCTCCAGGAGCACTCCCGCGGGAAGGGAGCTCCTCAGCTTCCCCGCTCTGTAACGGAACGAGTTCTAGTGCTGGGATGTTCGCGCCATCGGGAGATGAACCACAAACTGCTGCGATCCACCGGATTGCTTTGTGGAGCGCATATAACCCGAATTGTATGGAACAATACCACGAATCTCCGAATAACACTACCCGTGATAATATCTGTAAAACAGACAGAGGTCCGCTACGCGCCTTCGACGTGATAGCGACTGCAGCCCCAACGTCAGCGCCATGTCCCCGATCAGGCGGATGGCTCGTCTCTGTCTGTTCTCGAGTAGGTCGAGGGTATGTTTAGGAGCGGAGTTCCAAACATGAGAGCAATAATCGAGCGCGGGTCTAATTTGGGATTTATACAGGAGAAAAAGTTGAGCCGGAATAAAATATTTCTTGGCTCTAAAAAGATAGCTCGGTTTTCCTGAGGCTGACCTGACGATGTTCGACGCGTGTTTATGCCCCGATACATTCCCACAAATCGAGACGCCGAGCAATTCCAAGCTTTCCCCAGATTTGAGGGACTGGCCGTTCATCCTCAGCTGTGGGACCGATAATCCACTTTTTTATGAATGTTGTATATTGTGCCTTCATTGCAGTGAAGTCGACGAGATTGGCACTTCCCCACTACAGGACCATATCCAGATCCCGATTCAGAGAGTCGATATGTTTACATCTCAGCTGGTGCGCGGTGGGTGCACCAATCGGCCGGACACTCGAAAAAGAGGAAACAAGCGTACTATCATCCGCAAAACTGAACACTTTGTTGTCCATTGTCTCCAACAAATCATTTATGTGCAGCAAAAACAAGGTTGGAGCCAAAATAGAACCCCGGGGCAGCCCCGAATCAACAGGATACAGATCCGCACACTCGCCGTCCACAACAACCCGGATCGATCGATTCTCGAGGAAGCTCCTCGTCCAGTCGCAAAGCTGTTGGGAAAGTCCATATGAACGAAGGTTGCTCAGCAATGCCCCGTGCCAGACGCAGACAAAATCCTTGAAGATATCCAATGCGACCGCCCTTGATTCACCATGCCGCTCAATCGCAGATGTCCATATATCGGTTATAAGGGTCAAAAGGTCTCCCGTGGACCGCCTGCCACGGAATCCGTATTGACGATCATTCAGAAGTCCGTTGCAATCCAAATACTTAATCAACTCGGCATTGATGACCTTTTCCATCACCTTAGATAACATAGACAATAATGCTATCGGACGGTAATTTTGTGGGAGACACTTTTTTCCCGTCTTTGAGATTGGCTGAACTCGAGCGATTTTCCAGCAGGCAGGAAAGGTCCTCCGCGCATAAGATAAGCGGAAGAATCTCTCAAGAACCGGCGATAGTTCTGGAGCACAGTTCTTAAGGACTATTGCTGCTATTCCGTCCGGGCCGGTTGCCTTCCTACAATCCAGTTCACGTAGCATGCGTTGAATAGTACGCGGGCGAAATCTCACATCTCGCAACAGAAACCTCTACGGTATAAATACTCGGTTCGGATATCAGAAACATATCCAGGGTATTCGCATAATCGCCTCGGGCATCCGGCACTCGCGTTGGTTCCTCCACGACTTGAGTCAAATTGTAGCTAACATCAAACATCTCCCCCAGCCTCCCAGCCTCGTCGTTTCTGTTAACCAACCGGAATTGTGCACATTAAAATCGCCAAGGACAACAATTTCAGAAGCTGGCTGGTTGATCTGTATCCAGTCGACGGTATGTGATAGATGTCGCCGGTCGATCGTCATTCGGGGAGCGGTAAAGACAACAAAGAAATTTAACAAAATTCCTCAGCACGACACTCAACCATATGACGTCCATGTTATTGGGTTCAAACGGCATCCTCTGCCAAGCTAGAACGGACCGCGCGAAAACGCAGACTCTGCCCCTAAAACGGAATCACGAATGTAAGTCGTATCCCGAGCAACGAAGACATATCGAATCGGTTGACGAATCGACCTGGGTCTCAGTTAGGGCAAGGATATCAGATTTCGCTGTTTGCTAATATTAGTGGACGACGTTTACATTCGTATTGGTCAAACCGATGCCCCTGATGTTACAAAATGCCATTACCAGTAGAGCGTGGATAGAGCCTCGAGAGCGAGCCCGATTATGCGATGAGGAATTTCTTAAAGTTCGGTTATTTATCATAATATCTGCATAATATTCCTCCAGACATAGTCCGCCCTGGAGATCCGAATGGGAAATTAGTTTTCCTCCGGAATTCTTTATATCAGAAGGTACCATCATGACTTATCTCCGTGTTAGTCAGGGTCATCAGCCCTACTTCCGAAACACCGTCGAAGATTTCTCTCGACGATATCGCGGAATGTACAGCGGCCAGGGATTTGTCCCACCATTTCACGGAGCCTTTAGCTTAATGGAGTGGTATTTCAGCGAGCGACAGGGCGTTGTCAGCCCACCTACCACTCGGCAATTAGTCGCGTCGTACGACAACCCGGCCTAGCTGTGTGTATATTCTAACGCCTTACTCACAGGGCTGGAATAGAGAAACGATAAATCATAAACCACTAAAGCGTAGACCTAGGTCATCAAGAAAGGACAAAAACATGTAGAGCGTGCAGCACTTAGTTTGCGAGACTTTTGAACTCTCTGTTCGTAAAAGGGCAAGTGTCTTATGGGGATGATATATAGCAATCATTAACAACTTTTCCAGTTTATTTTACATAATTCAGTTGATTAGAATCGTGTCACGCAGTTCCAACAGGACGGACACACATCTCACACAACTGCCATTTCCCCACCAGCTGCTTGTAAAATTTTTCCTGCTAAATTGAAATCCTGACGACGTGATATAAACTAGTCTAAATGTAGCCACAAGTGACACCAGTGGATTTTTTGCTTTAAAGCTACTTAATATGCAAGGTATGCTGCAACAGATTTTGTTCTCTGCAAATAGTGCATAACATGTGCTGAGTAGTTCTCAGAACTGTTGCGTTATAATAAGAAGAGTTCTACAAAATAACACATTTGTACTATATAATCTTAATGAAATACCGTTGTCACGCTTCGTTTATACGTTAACACAATTTATTAGCAATAAACAACACACTTTATGCTTGATAGTGAAGGAGTGCACAAAAAAATAACTAGGAGATAAAAATTTAAAGCTATGGAGACAAAAGTCCCTATTCTGTTTTAAGACATATGTTGTCTTTAATGTTTAGTGTTCTTTAATAAGATGTAAATTTTGATTCATTAAACCTAGCCACTATTTTGTTAAAGCATTTTTGCTTTTTAAAAAAGTTTATTCGACACATTGTCTATACAATTGGAGAAATTGTCTATGTATAAAGATACACCTTATTAGACAAATGTTATTTCAATAATATTTTCTTTGATTAATTTTAACTACATTTTGGGCCCATCAATTGTTATCAAACTGGGTTCAGAATGTTTAGGTGTTTTTAACGTTTTTAGGAGTCAATCAAATGCGTCCTTGGAGTGGTATGGGATACTTCTGGTTTCAACAATACGGTGCTCCACCACACGGCTAAAGCTACAATCGCCGTGCCGCCGCAATGGTCGAGTTGGTAAAGAGGTTGTATCTTGCGTTTGATTGTGCAAACTTAGGTTCAACAGACGACTCCTGCTACTGTGCCGTTCGGTTCGATCATTGAATGGTAGTTAGGCTCCCAAAGCCCAGCCGCACGGTGAAATACCACCCCATAAAGCTATACACTTCGTGAAATGGTTAGCAGAAATCATTGAGCATCTGTGATGGACCAGGTCAAAAAAACAAAGCATCTCAGGGCGGTTACTCAGCGCTATAGGCTTGCCTTTTCTGGGAGAAGTGAAATAAAAAAATTAAAAAAGTCGATTTTTTGAAGCCCCCATCGTTTGATATAAAACAAGCTCTGATTTTGACTGGTCTCCGCGTTCACCCAATTCTATACCTTTGGAACAAACTAGGCGATTTTACCACCAATGTCCACCAGGAAGTAGGCATTATCAAGTATATATTTTTAACGATTAAGATTTTAAATATAATTAATGAATAGACTTACTTCATGCCGTCGGACCGCTTCTCGGTCGACGCTTCAGCTCTTCTGGTTGCATGGGGTAGTTGAATTCTTGATCCCCCTGTTATTTTCTTCTTTCATATTCACTCACGGTTCGGCTACTTTTGTTATTTCTCGCACACGCGGTTCGACTACTTTGGTTGTTTTCCGCACACACGTGTTAAGTGTGTCAGTGACAACATAGACAAAGATGATGTACAAGAGGCCATTGATACACTCAAATCAAAAAAACACTATCCGATTATAAACTCAAATAACCCCCAGAACGATAATGCAATTAACTGCACGTTTCATCGCAATCGGTGAGCCACATAAAGCAATTAATTGCATATTCCAAAACAATTGCCCAATAATGCAAAAGCAATTAATTGTATATTACGGAACAATTAACAATCACGGAAAAGCAATTAATTGCATACGAAACACTAAAGAAATAATTGGGTCGATTCGCAATTTCGGATATTGAACTGTGCTGGAGATCGATGAAGAAATATCGGCTGACGCCGCAGTACAAAGCAATTGCGAATTGAAGGTAAAATACGGAAATTAGGTCACTGCGAAATGTAATTGCATTATCGTCAACGGGAGGTGTTGACTCCGAGGTGACGAGTATTGATTAGGAACAAGTTAACGGCTGTCTGTCGTTAGTCAGGAAGTCTGGTGCATGAATGGCGGTGAATCGAGGAGAGATAAGATTTTGGAGGTTTATTGAAAAGGTGTTTGGTGAGCGGTCCAAAGAAATGTCGATTCTGTGAAAAGCTTGGTAGTGCAGTTTAGTTAAAAATAAATGTTACTGATAAGAAATTGAAAAGAAGTGCCTAAATAATAGTAAATGTTATGATTGAAGTGAATAAGTATGAAGACTAAAACAAACATTAATCATATGTAGCTGCTAAAAACCTCTGTGAACTATAATTGTTGTTGATAGGGAGTGGAAAAGAAGTGCCTAAGCAATAGTAATAGTAATAAGTGAATGAGGAAGTGTCAAGAATAAAACTAACATTAATTATATGTAACTACTAAGAACCTCTGTGAACTATAATTGAAGAAAAGTTTTGTTCAATAGAGTTAAGACTAAGTATAAAAATAAATAAAATAAATAAAGAAAAGAGAGATAGCAAAATAAAGAAAAAAATAAAAATGAATTTTTTTAACTCCAACTTTTTATTTGAATTTTTGTAAAGTAGTTTATGTAAATTTACTACTTGGCTTATTTTTATTATAGAGAGAGGGGGATTGTGGGTGAGAGTGTGGGTGTGTGACCGTTAGCACCACCATATCGGCTGAAGCAGTGTCCAATGTGATGGAAAATGCGGCAAAGCGAACACATTACGTAACTTAAGCACAGATCGACCACTTGTACGACATCGGCCTCAAAAAAGTGATGTAAACAAATCTCCTTAAATAGAATTAAATGATTTACTTGAAAAATAAAAAACAGTCCGTTTTGAAATGAATTCTCAAAACAAATGTGTTCGCCTAGGTTGGGCGACCTTATATTTCCTTTTGAAGGATACTTCGTTCATCAAACATTTTTACAGTTTATCCTGCAATATCTTTTCACACTGTTTGCTTAAGCAAGCACTCTTATAGGCCTGCAACTACTTAGGTCGGTAAAAGATTTCCCTCCTTTAGGAATAGATAGCATTTTGGCTTCTTTCCAGGGCATCGGAAAATATCAAAGCTTGCAGCAAAATACATGTCTAGGAAATATGAACAAATAAATCCGTGACGAATAAACCAATACGAGATGACTACAAGTACCAACTGCGTAATATGTGGGAGTCGTCAGAAATAAACAACCTACAAACATCATAGCAAAAAAGTCAGATGATACGTTTACGTAGGAATTAGCATAAATGCAGCCCTAATCCCTATGGCTGGCATTGAGATTACCTTTAATTAAGAAATCTTTATTATTACTTATAACCTGTGTTGAATGGTAATGATGATGAATTGTGGCTTTTTTTTGTTGAACACCCTTCCAGAGGAGAGCAGATAATTAATACTCTTGTACACTTTTCTTTTTTTAATTATTACTTTATTAATACTCTTTCGAACTTTAATTTTTTGAAATCAAAGAAAGAGAATTAGGACATCATTAGGGAAGGGATAGAAAAATACAAAAGAGTTGTGGTGGTACTGTGGGGGTTCTCTATACCACATGGAGAACCAACCCACAATGCCAACCAATCTTGACCGCTAACAACGCGTCACCCTATAAACATGCAAAAACAAACCCCAATCTGCAAGCGCATCCAGCCCGAACTTGCAAGAATTCATCTCCCAATCTACAATGAAAGACATTTTCCAAAACTCCCAACAGAATACAATTCAAAAGAATATATTTTAAATCATCCCCGCATTCATTTTCCCAAAATTGCTTCGGTCAATTCTTTACTTAATTCATATTCCCTCCTTGCGACCAAGCAATCCCAATTTCCCCGGAAATTCATAAGCTGTAATAAAATGCATATTCCAAACTACAATGGAATACCAATCATCTCCCTCAATTACATCACCCCACATACATTTTACCAAAATTGCTTCGGTCAACTCTCTACTTAT
Organism: Microdon myrmicae; assembly: GCA_963931805.1. Lineage (NCBI taxonomy): Eukaryota > Metazoa > Arthropoda > Insecta > Diptera > Syrphidae > Microdon > Microdon myrmicae. The sequence goes on along the minus strand of OZ007499.1, from coordinate 113,530,726 downwards.
AGTTATATTCTTGCCTTGCGACCAAGCAATCTTGATTTCCCCGAAATTCATATGCTGTAATGAAACGCATATTCAGTCCATAACGGAACATTAACCATCACCACCAACTATACCGAGCCGCATACGCTTGCCCGAAATTACTTCGGTTAATATCTTACCTAAACGATATTCCTTGCTTGCACCCAAGCAGTTCCAACTTCCCCCGAAAATGCATGCCCATATTCGCTCGCGTTCCCAAAGCCAATTTCCTGGTACACACGATCAACGAATCCAACTCCGCTTATACGGAGAGGATTCGCTGGAACTGAATTCCTATGCAAGCATAGCAATTCTACTCGAAATTCCTCGTAAGTGGCAGCGAGTCTATTTTTGCTATGACTCAACCACCACGACGCTATGAATGGATTCTTCCCATTCATAAGTCAGTCGAGATTAAACCGCCACCGAGCGCACATCGCTCTTGCAATTACCCCCAAGTCTTTACCCAACCACCATCGTGGCAGGTCGCGCCACACCGGGCTATTGTGCAACGGCGATCGGCCGCGTAGCGTTAGGGTCGAGACTGTAGCTTGCTCAGGTGTCTTTCGTCGAGTTTTAATTAATACAGCCGCCTGTTAGTATTGTGGTTTATGGACGATTTCGTGGTTTAACGGCTAAATTTAAGTGTGCAGTACGCCTAAGCTAACCAATAAATGTAAACGCGGTTTTTAGAGCCCCCTTGTAAGCAGCTCCAGTTGCAACAAATATAACCCGAATCGCGGATGCATGCCTGCCGAATAGGTTCGTGCGAAAAACTTAGTGTGAAATAGAATAACGAAAGATGAACGAAAAGAACACAGACGATATTTTTTACAATTAAATAAAGAAAAAATTTTGCTACAGAATTTTCACAGTGCCTTTTATTTACCCTTTACTTTGCAGCCCGAATTTCGGATGACAGTTTGCGACGAACTCTTTAGTGGGGTGGTAGTGGACTAGTGCCATACGCTGGCGCACCTACATCCGCACCCCCACAGTTCCACGAACCGCACAAATTACCATAGGCTGAGATATCTTCGTTCTACCAAGGAACATACTCACCTATAACCAAACTTCACGTACCCACAGACACGTGTTCCCAAAGTCCACCTTTTCACCAAACCAAAGTTGACATCCATACTGGTGTCAACGACCCCACGTATCCACAGATACGTGGGCTACAAGTCCCGAGCAATTTCCCTACGTCTGCACGGCGATCGAAGGACACAACCCAGTATAGAAATTGTGTACCGATCCATTAGCTGGATAAACACAAGTGGTTGGCACAGCTGCGCCAGATGTGGACTAACATCAAATCCCCGCCGATAAACAATTTGCCGTAAAACAATCCGTCTGCTAAACCGTTGTCCCAGCCGCAATGCACTTCGCCTAAACAAAGGCCATTTGCCGAGAAACAGCAATAAACGAAAACGCTGTTCCCATAGGGCAAAGCAAATATGATAATTACCACGACCCCAGGATCGCCAAGAATAAACCGCACACCCGAATGTTTGCATAAGCAACGCAACAGAAGGCGTGAAAATTCTGGCGATCCCAGAATGATCTACAGCAAACAGACGGCAACCTCCGCGTCTGTGTGTGTGCGGCGGTTCTGCCAAACTCCACGGCCCACTTACCTAAAAAATCCCCATAACTAGATCCCAATTGGCATAATTTTTCGCTACTGCAATCACATTAGCACCTTAAGTGCTAAATGCATCTAGGTTATCAAATTTATAATCTAAAAGTCCCTGTTAAAGAATTCCTACCTCTTCATGCATCTCGTCGCATACAAATTCCCTACAAGAATTCTTTCCATTATACAGGAGCATAAAACCAAAACCTATTCGGTACCTTCGGTTGCCAGGCAAATTGCAACCATCCCACACCTGCACCGCAATCTTCCCGCAGCAAAAACATCTCCTTCCCAAGAATAATTAACGCTTTCAATGCACTACCTGGAAATGCCTGCAAAGAATTTTTCCTACAAGGGTATTCATACATCTATCAATGCATCTCTGCATTAGCGAACCGTGTTTCCAATTACTGTAGATATTCACACTAGAGTTCGGCACTTGCGTCGCCATAGATGCCATGTACAATTGACACAGATGGTATATACAAACCGCCATTGTTTAACCATCTGATCTGCTTTGCAATGACTTGCAACTATCGATACAGCTGCAAACACTTTATCCAGAAATGCTCCTTTGTTTGAATCTCCAAACAAGCATCGACTTCGCGCATAGCCGCCGGATTGAATTCAAAGCATAAACAATGCAAATATAGAATCCGTTTCCCACAAACGAATTTCCCTGCATATACAAATGCAAGCGAGAGATTCGTTTCGTCCACTAACCCATTAGCGCAGCCGATCGCCGCATTAGCATTTTCCCAATGGCTATTCGCCTATTTACACGAGGGCATCACTCATCTAAGACTTTTATGATGCCCTTGTCCCATATTTGCTTTTAGCAAATATGCCGTTTTTATATTGTCTATTTTAGCCGCGATGCACATCATAAACCATGATCGCCCCGATTCTTTGTCCTTGCCGCCTGTCTGCTTTGTTTTTCCATTGCCTTCGCGCATGAGTAAACAACACAGATCTGAACGATCACACACATACCACCATAATCACCATTACGAGATCTGGTTTTCTATTCCACCAAGGCAGACTTTACTTTTCTCTGGTGGTAAGTAAAAACATATCCTTAGTGGAGAGGATATCTACCACCATACCACAAACTCACCCCAATTAGCGAGTCGGCTCTGCACGAGCCGTTTATCGCAGAGTCTTATTACATCCGCAGACCAGCACGGTCGTGTCGCTCCCGCTTTTCGTCGCGCGGCGGAGAAGCGTAGGTCGTGTCGAGATAGGAGTTTTTCACCGTGTTTAAAATTTATAAGAAATCAATTTAATATTAATAATAAGTTTAAGTGAAGTATAAAAACACTAACATATTTGATAATGGCTGAGAACAAAGTGGTTTTTATTTAGAGAATTATCCTTCACAATTTTAAAGAGAATAAAACGGAATAAACTAAATCAGTGTGTTTCCTTTTCCTGTTATCGAGTTTCGCTTGTTTTACTCTCCTGTGCTGCAGTTTCCGGGATGTTGTCGTTATCCTTCGGCGTTTGATGAATAGTTTTCTTTCAGTGTTTGGCGGAACAGTTTTTGGGAAACTTAGTGACAGTCGGATAGGGATAGGAGTGACCCGAGTGTCCGTGTTTGGCAAAATACTCCTAATCCCCGCATGTGTGAGCGCATCCTCACATCTGGCCTGCGACGAAGCGCAGGACCAAAAAAGGAGATCCCTGGTGGAGAGATTCTCTATTAAGAGAGAATCACCAGGGAAGGTAAAAAGGATAGAGAACGATGGGGTCAGCAGAGTCATCCCTAGAAAAAAATGAATGAGTCGACATAGAGCACCCTAACGAGGTGGTTGACCTGCGCAACGCAATAAAACGATAAAGTAACGTTTCGACCCGAAGTTGTAAACCTTTAAAATACGCGAGTTAACCTGGGTACATTCACTGAATTGCCACCAATGGCAAACACCCTACACGTATCTATTGGACATTCAACGCAAAGCAATTCAACGCGCGCAGGCCTGTGATCCTCACTAGGGACATCGGAAATGTGTTTATCAGTTAATTACATTGTTCTCTAAAATAATTAAGGGAAGTGTGGACAGTAAATACGGAGACTGAGGCGGCTATCCTCGTCGTGACACTTTCGTGGTATCCTAACGGGTGCCGTTTTTATATTGTCAATTTTCGTGCTGAAAACAATAAGTGAAAGGCTATATGCGATAGACGGGAATAAATAAGGATATTTTCAAAAACTAAGACGATTCAAGGTGTGGTAGAAGTTTGTTGTTTTTTTTGCAATATATTAAACAAAAAACATTTTTTTAAATTGTATCCTAGGCGATTAAGTGCAAAGAAAGAGAAAGGATTAATAAAGAGCAAAAGCAAAACTAAACAAACTCAGCTCAGTGTTTTATTTGTGGCTGTATTCCCTCCGTTTTCGATTTGTGGACAATGTTCGGCGGAACACTTCCGACCAAAAGACAAAAATCCGTCAAAGAGTCACTTGCTTAGCGATTCTAATTAGCACTGGTCCTTTAAATTGTTCTACCCTTGGCCGTTTCAAAATTGGAAATAACATTAATTGAATATGTGATTAATAATTTATAGATACCTATAACATTTTGTTACATAAAGTTTTCCAAGAAACTCTGTAGGAGTACGGTTTAGGTTGTTATTTATATTCTCATAATTTATTGATTGGTATACAAAGCCTTACACCCCAGTGAACAGCATAACCGACCGCGGTTGTTGTTATTCATTAACTCATGACATCACAACTGTATAATCCTCCAAAATGGTCGTTCCCTACTTTTAAGCTTTTACCAAAAATCCTGATACTCAGAATTAAATGTGGCCCAGATCAGTTTATCAAAACTATTAAAATCGAGTGGTCATAAATTTAATCCATAGACCCGATACCATTTCGGAGGTAGACCACTTTCTAAACTTCAACCTCCGAAAGTCATATTCATTAAGCGGTTGGTTGGCATCCTAAATGCTTTATAAATTACCCCTCTGTGTATGTGGTATATATTCCCAGACCAACTGTCTGGGGCAGAAATTGGTCTAGGTCCGAAGAGAGTTTATTTCTATTAGGTATCCTTTCTTCATCTTACTGTTGCACGAAATTGTCGATAATTTACACTATTTCGAGGCCCAGAAGAAAAAGTGTACAGTCCAAAATTCCAGAGGAAAAATTATACAGTTGAAAATGATTCCTTGCGTGCTTCGCATTGTGTATCTGTTCCCCTCAGGGTATATTTTCTCTTGTGTTATTTTTCTTGGCAGAAATGCTTGCTATTTAAATATGAAAACATCCACAAATTTTGTTTTTTGGTTTTGTTTATTTTTTTTCTTTTATCTTTTACTTTTTTTTAAATTGGTGGGAGAGCTTACCTTCCGTGTGTGCGGGGTTAGTGACCTATGAATAAGCGGATCACATAATTAACCTGCCTAGACGATTTGGTAGTCAATTGTTGGAAAGACGATTTCCGTTTGCGTATATTAGTAATAATTGTAAAACGACTGTAAAATGCAAATGTTATATCTGAATTCACGGCAAATAATATCTTTATCTTGATAGACAAGACCGTGCGTCGATAATGTAGTGGGAAATTCAGATGCACAACGGTTGACTTTCACCGAAAAACTTGAAAAAGAAAACGTGTCGAGAAAGAGGAAATCAAATAAATAAAT